>JAFEMH010005538.1:142500-159573 GCA_022495995.1 Adenophora triphylla var. japonica
GGAAGCCTTTTCTTCCTTTTTACTTGAGTACAGATGCGGTGCTTTGCATATTTCCTGTCCTCACTTGGATACATTGGCCTAATTGCCATAGGAATATTGTATCCTATTATAGGAATATTTGGTACTTCATTGTGCGGTTGATTGTGCGATAAGGTATCCTTCCTCGACCACGGCCATTACCGCGACCTCTTCCCCTATTAGGGGTTGTCATTTCCTGTAAAAATTCTCTTGTTAAATAGTCGGCAAGAGAATTATTTTCTCCTTTTATATATTGAATATCAAATTGAAGAGATAATTGAGCTTGCCATCCTGCAAAAATTTGCTTAGCCACAAGATTTTTTACATCCTTTTCAATAATGGATTTTCTTGAACTACAATCAATTCTCAGTAAAAATTTTTGATTTAATAAATCATCTTGAAATTTTGAAATACATTTAATTACAGAAAGCATTTCTTTCTTTATAGTTGAATATTTCAACTGAGTAGGATTCCATTTTCCTGAAGTAAATCTCACTAAATTTTCTTTTGAATTATCAGGATTTACTTGTTTTAAAATACCTCCGTAACCTATGTCGGAAGCATCCGTTTCTACTATTTTAAAATAATTTGGATTTGCTAATGATAAGCAAGGTAAACATTTAACCTTAGATTTAATTACCCTAACTGCTTGAGTATGTTCCTCAGTCCAGGGTTTAGCATTCTTTTTTAATCTAGAATACAATATCGCTGTATCTTTAGCCAAATTAGCATAATAATCTGAAATATAATTTAGACTACCCAAAAATCTTTGTAATTGTTTTGTATCATTTATAACATCAGGAAATTTAGAAGCAAATTCAATACTTCTTTCTATAGGAATGATTTTTCCTTGATCAATATTATGACCTAAAAATCTAACTTGTGTTTGAAATAATTTCATTTTAGGTGCAGAAACCACCAAACCATTATGAATTATCAAATTTTTAAATATCTTTAAATGTTTAAAATGTTGTTCAATTGTTTTAGAAAATACTAAAACATCAATATACACAATTATAAATTCAGTGTAAGGATTGAAAATATCATTCATAATATTCTGAAATTCAGAAGGAGCATTTTTTAATCCAAACGGCATTACATTCCATTCATAATGTCCAAAGGGAACAGTAAAGGCAGTTTTATACCTGTCCGATTCACTTATTTGAATCTGCCAATATCCAGATTTCATATCAAATTTTGAAAAAATTAAAGCTTCATTTAATCTATCTAATAAATCCTTTTTATTAGGAATAGGATATCTAATCCATTTTAACACTTTATTAAGTGGTTTATAATTTATAACCAATCTAGGAACACCACGTTCCTTTTCAGCTGCATTGTTTACATAAAAAGCAGTACAGCTCCAAGGTGATTTAGATTTTCTAATTAATTTTTTCTCTAGAAGAGAATTAATTTCATTTTTACATAATTCTAAATATTCTCGGTTCATTTGTGCCGGTCTAGCCTTAGTAGGTATTTGTTTTTCATCAAAACCATCTATATAAGGTAAAGACACAAAGTGCTTCTTTCTATCCCAGAAAGCATTAGGTAAATTATTGCAAATTTCATTATTAAATTGTTGCTCAATCAATTTAATTTGAGTTTGAATATTACTCTGTTTAAGTTGTTCATTAATATTCAAAATTCCTAATTCCTCTTTAAGAAAACATAATTGTTTTTCTTTATTTAAAAGAATATCCCTTACTTCATTAATCATACGGGTATGAGGATCTGTAATAAATTCAAATATAACCTTTTTTCCATCTATTATGATAGATATTCCTGTTGGGTCAATATTAGTTATTGGCATAATTTTATGCAAAAAAGGAGTTCCCAATATAATTCTATGGGTAAGACCTTTTACCATAATAAAAGAAGTAGGTAAACAAATATTTTGATTACAAATATAAACATCAGATAATTTGTATTTTACTCTTAATTTATCTCCTCCTGCTTGGGTAAGAGATTGAGTAGTTTTTGAAAAATATTTAGTAGGAATAATTCCTTCTTGTAAACAATTTAAATCAGCACCACTATCAATTAGTGCTATCTCATTTTCTAATATAAAATCTCTATTAATTACTAGAGTAATTTTCACAAACCATTTTTGTGATGTGACTTGATCTAAAAGATTTAAATATCCTTTTAAATCAAGATTACTAATAGAAGCAAGATCATTATTACTTGTAGAAGCATCCTCTTGGATTTCTTTTAATTTAAGAGATTTTGTTTCTAACAAAGTCATTCTTGTTGATAAAGATTCATTATTATTTTTAATCAGAGAAATTTCAGATTTTAATAAATTTATTTCTCTTTTTAAATCATTAATAGAAAACGAGGTGTTTCTTTAACATTAGACTGACATTGAAATCTATTTAAAACCTCACTTAATTGGTAAGGCGCTTCAACTATTAAAGGAAATTCCTCTTTAATTAAGGTTTTAAGGATTTTTCTTTTAAAATAGGATCCTTAATTGTCTCTATCATTTTTAATGCATTTTCTTGATCGAGATTTAACACATTTAATCCATGCATATCAATTATAGATTTCCAATAACTTAATTCGTTACTTAATTCATTACATTGACAATCTTTATTCTTATTAATTTCTCTAACTCTTCCTCCCCCGAAGAAGTTAGTTCTACTAATTCAAAATTTTCATTATTATCAGAAAATTCTACCTCATCTTCAGAATTTACAAGCATTATCTTTTTTAATTGTGAACGTAATTGTTCATCTTCTATTTCATTAAGGGCTTTTTTAGTCCAACATTGGTTAGCATAATGACCAATTTTACCACATTTATGGCAACTTATTTCAAGCTTCTTTGCTTTTCTTTTTTCATTTTTAGGCATAAAAGCTTTACCTTTTTGCTTAGGTCTAATCTTATAATAACGCCTTTTATAATTCCTTTTATTGGGATTTTCGTAATAATTTTCTTTATTTTTAAAAGATTTATTTTTCTTATAAACAATTTTATGTTTTTTATTTATTTTAAACTTTTTCTCAGGAATTAAAGATTTTCCTATATCAAAAGCAAATTGTTCACAGAATTCACCTAATTGGTGTTTTTCTGATAATTTTTGTTTTTTCAATTGATTCTTTAACTTAATATCATTACATAAAGCTAATCCTTCATTTATACAACTACTAATTAGTTGTCCATAAGTTAATTCAGCATAATTAATATTTATACCATCATTTTTCATCCTTAAAGATTGCCGAACCTTTTCAGCAAAAAGATGAGGAAGGCCATCTATAAATTTAGATTTCCAATGGGTTGAATTAGGATTTGTTAATTGATAAACCCTTGATAAAAAAGTATCTTTATACCATCTGAAATGGGTTAAAGAAGGACATCTAAGATTTTGGAGAAGGGTATGCAACTTCTCAGCTATAGGAATTGTACTTCCTACAAAATGTTGTAGGATAGCTAGACACAATGTAAACACTGCATCTTCTTCATTAGTAATCATTGTACTACCTGATTCATTTTTAACCACTTTTTTATGGTTTCTTATTTCTATTTTTTGTGGCTCAGTAAGATAGTGATCCCACCATCCTCTTAATTGGCCAACAAAACCAGTTATAACAAAAATTAGCTATGGCGGTATCACTATTGCCATGCTTTGCTTACAAACGAAGATGAATACATTATTATTCTATGTATTACATCTAATATTTGTTTATCATTTAAGCCATCAATATTCCATTCATAAATAGCTTTTCCAGAGTAAAATTGCGGAATGGCTCGGGTTCTTCAAAAGAAGATCTTGAGGCGAAGGCCTTTGATAATAATATTTATCAAGAGGTTTAGGAGCATAAATTGGATTTAATTCACTAATATTATTATTAGTGTTTAAATTAACAAACATATTAGTTAATTGATTAATCTCCTCATTTCCTCTGAGGAATCGCGGATTTCCCAATCTCAATCTCGGTCTCATCATTTTCAGAAGATTCATTGCGATTTGATGTTCCTTCTTTAGAAAGTGACACCGTAGATTTAAATCTCTCGACTTTTGTTCTAAAAAATTTTTACAAATTCTATTTGTATTATCCTCCATTTTAAATCCTTCAACTTTGGGATAGGAGGTTTAGAATCATGGGAACATCTGGTTGAGCAGATGAACATGACTCATCTTTCTCTCTTTCTCTAATTAATTGATATACTTGGTCAATTACCAGATCCCTTTGTTGATTCAATTGAAGATTAAATTTGTTCATCTCCCTAAGAGATATCAATTCTTTTTCTAGTGATATAAATTGATCACACTAAGCAGGACAAATACGTATTGGCATAGTTACAGAAGTTTAACTAAAGTATTAAATTCTTTAAGCTGATAATGAAATATTTTCAAGACTATTTAAACTACTTACAGTGCAAGAGGTACCCTACAATATCTTTATGAAGACTAAAAGCTTGCATTCGGAGTGGAAAAGGTGACTTAACCATTTTTCCTACCTTAGTATTCCCAGTCTTTTGTATTACTAAAATTTCATTACTTATTTCATTTTATATGATTGATTTAGAAACCATTTCACAAAATAAGTAAGCTTTTGCTCTGTTTCTAAATCCTGCATAATATTTACTTTTAAATTCCATTAATTCTTCGTGAGAATATTTATTAAAATACCAATCACGAAACCATTTATTATCATCTTCTTGAAATTCTTTTATTAAGAATTCCTCTTAAATCACTTCCTGGAGAATAATCCATTAAATATGAAAACTCATCTCGGATTGAGTGGGAGATTGCCTACTCTTGTTTTCTACCTTATTATAAATTCCTTCACGGAATATTATTCTTTGACTTCCAATTCTTATTTCTTTCTCTACGAGTTCAACCTCTTCTTCTCTCATTTGAGAAGTTGAAGCTCCTAAAAAGACTCATTAAGGCATATTATAATATTCACTAGAGGAGGAATACCTAATGCAGAGCATTGATCTAGGTAATTTTATAAGTCCTTTGAGAACTAAATTTTATTTCTACATCTCCTTCGGATGTTTGAATTATTTGATCTATCTCGATTATTTAATTTTGATTCGAGTTCTATTTCCTGAGGAAGGGACCAAGTAGTAGGGAAATTTATTTCATTCCTACTTAATCCAACCTATTTTGTTTCGCTTATATTTTGGAAGCTCAATAAATTAGTTTGGACTCACCGCGTAGTAGTTCACGGAAACGATATTTGTTTCACCTTAGGATTTAAAGTATGTAAAAAACCTTTATAATAAATCCTATAACATATTGCTATTATTTCACTTCCTAATTTAGAAATTATAACCAACTAGTATGAATGGTTAATTGCATAAGCATCAAATAAATTACTACTCGGAATAAAGATAGAGAGTCAAATTAGGAGAAACACTGCAAAATAACCGGTCCATGGCATAGACTCGTTTCCAATTAAAGGCTCGCTAAAAGAAGGCTTGAAGTCTCTACATTTCTACCATCTTCCTAACATATGCCTATTATCTTGGAATTAACCTAATAATGTCAAGGGTTTGAATGCAAATTTGCACTAATCCTATATGGATAAATCTTATAATTTTTAAAAGGAATCAAATCTTTCTTTTACCTCAATAAATTAATTGTTTGAAAGTATTTCCGGAAAGTTCTAATTGTTTGTTCTAGAGTTTTAATAGGCAAACCTAGATCTTTCATATCAAACAATCCAATATTATAAATTTGATTTGAAGGAACGGATGGGATTACCCATTTATTCAATTTATCCAAATTCTCTTAGGATATTCTACTAATTCTCGCATTGCTTAATTAATTCATCGCATGATGATCATTAATATCATCCATATGCATCATAAACTTGATGTGGTTGGCCGAATAATAGATGTCTTGCTAAGTATGTCTTATTAACTTTGAAAAGTAAATGACAAAAAGTACAATCTTTTTGGTCATCTTTGCGAACAAGTTCTTCGTTCTCAACTATCAACCCGAAGGGACAGAGCGGAAAAGAAATCCAACGAACGAATAGCTCATTTTAACCTATTTCAACCCTCCGAAGGGATAGACGGAATAAATTCCAAAATCAAAGATGGACCCAGGGATATTTTTAGCAAAAATTTTTCTTTTTCTTGTTCATCCAACAAATAGCCTTTCGCCAAACCTCGGCGTATACGGCATAAAAGATGAACCTTTAAGAAAACACTAAAACATTCCATTTTCCATTTTACTCTTCTTTTTTTTTTTTTTTTTTTTTACATACTTAGCTTAATCTACATCTCACTAGGCCACCCACAAAGCAATTTAGCTACGGGCTATCATTAAATATTTATAAAATAAATATTTACTTGAATAATAAATAACATTAATTAAAAGTCACAATTTCACATGTAATATGCAACTTAACACAATTGAAACACCCAAAAGTGAGGAAATTTTAAGACAAAAAAACACATTTTATGTTCAAATTAGTAAACAAGTAGTCGTTTAAAAGCGTGAAATATAGGTGAATTCGAATATATAATTTCAAATGTATAATTCCATTACTAGAGAGTGAATATAAGATATAGTTAAAAATTCAAATGACAAAGGAGAACCATAGTAATGAGCGAAAAAAAGAAATTAAATTAGTAAACATATCCCAAAATTTGCAAACCTCCCTTTAAGAAATTGAATAAAGCAAGCTATTTGTAGTTCTTTTGTCCCACTCTTTGATCTGTCAGTTCTAATTTGTTATTTATCGCACTTATTTTCTTTTCCAGATCGCGCTCGAGAGAAATTATGTGAATATCTTTCTTTTTTCATGTACGCCACAAACTATCTTTACTCCATATTATCTCAAAAGCAAATGCATTGGGTAATTTAAATTATTAAAAACTAAGAATGTACAAAATGACCTAGTTTTAACACTACACACATACGCTTAGTATACTCCCTCCCAGTAAAAAGCTTCACCAATTATCGAAAAGAAAGCCGCATCCCGGTTAGAAGTTTCACTTTTTCTTTTTGTCAAAAAATCTTTACTATTCAACCAGTACTCATATTCTCTCTCCTATTTCCAACTATTACACCTCACAAATATTTTTTCAAATTTTACTATTTCCTCCACTCATTCTCTACTCCTATTTTACTATTACACTCACAACATTTTTGGAAACCCTTAATTTGCATGTGCTTAGAAAAATGGTGAAGAAGCTAAATTACCGGGACGGAGGGAGTAGACCCAGTAAAATTATTGAGTAAACTCGTAAGTTTAAAATTCTAAAATTGTCATAGAACGAAATGAAATGAAAAGCTTTAATACCCTTAAATTCATACACCCATTCTTATATACTCCCTCAGTCCAGGTTACATACTTCACACTTTTCTATTTTTGGGCGTCCAATTACATATACTTCACACTCCCTTGTCTCCTAGAATTATTTTAATACTCACAACACCATTATAATTTACTATTCCCTCCACTCCTATTCTTTTTCTTCTCCTAACATTTTTACTTTTTTACACTCACAACATTATATCATTATTTTTTCCTTAATCCCACGCGTGAACTGATATGGCGTGAAGTATTAACTTGGACGGAGAGGAGTATTTCTTTTTTTAAAACTCATTATTAATCTCATTCCTATATACTTCTTCGCTTTCTAATTATATAAATTGGTTAAATTGTTTTCTTAAATATTAACATTTCGTAGCAAAAATTACGGCCGAGTTTGATGATTTTTTGCCCGAGGGAATCGAGATCTCGCCATAGCAAGAAACAAAACAAAAAAAATTGGCCACACATGTGAAAAACAAAAAAAATTCGACGGTGGTGGCGAACTTCTTGAATAAGTTCCCGGTCACACCCGGCCAAACTTCTTGAAAAAGTTCGGCCTCTGCTTTGGCCGAGACTTCTTGAATAAGTTTCGCCCGGTAGTACCAGTCGAACTTTTGTAATTTAGAAAAAAAATTCAAATATTTGGCTTTGTTATTTGGGTACATAACCATCATTTTGACATGAGAATAGAGTTAAGGTACTTTGAGGCAATCATTTATTTTTAAATAGATAAGAGAAAATGTACGTATTTTTAAATATATAGACAAGAAGTTGGCGAGGTGTGGTTGAACTTATTCAAGAAGTTCGGTCGGGTGAAGTTAGGTCGGGTGTGGCTGAACTTATTCAAGAAGTTCGCCCACTATTGGTCGAGCAGGATCTACATTTTCGGTCGATGCTTGGCCAGAACCACCGAAAATCCCAGGAATTTGAAACAAATTGAACCCAAAAATTCTCAAATTGAAACATTAATCGAAAGACAAATTAAACCCTTAGAAGTAATTTTTGAACGGAAATAAACCAAAAAATTACCTTGTTTTCCAATGTTTCTCTCTCTAAAAATTTAGTAAATGTTGATGGATTTGGGTGAGTGAGAGAGTATGTTTGGTTAATGGGTGTGAGTGGGTGAGAGATAAAGGTGTAAATGAGATAAGGGTATAAAGGGAAAGGAAGGGGTTTGTTTTTAATTTTTGGAGGTGAATTTAATGATACGGATTTACTCAACAAATTTTACGGGTCTATATAACAATTCTCTTGTTACCTTACTCCCTCAATACCAAAATTGATCTTTCTTCAGCGTTTTTTTCTTTATTATTTTAAAATTTTATTTGTATAATTTTAGACATTTACCCATTACGAACTAATAATTCGCTGATTACTGCTGACTTAACTTCGTCTCTCTTTTATGTTTTGATGAAAACATGTGCTCCAGTTTACGTCATGTTTTCGTTAAGTTTCTAACTAACCTCGTTAGTTTTGGACCCTAGCTTGAATAACGGAATAAGCTGAAGAGGGATAAAATAGTCAATCGACTAGTTGTCCACGTGCGGAACAGGCGTGTCTCGCGCGAGACAACTCCTACTGCGGGATGTGCGGTGATCACTCTCCTTATACGCATTTCAAACTCTTTTCTTGATAAATATCATCTAATTCGGGTCATCTACTTGACTAGAGGGTTCAGGGAGGCTTCCTTGGGTGGAGTCCCAATCACTTGAGTCTCCTAAATTTGGTGACCAAGTCGTAAATCCACCTAATAAACTCCTATAAATACGATGGCTTTCGGTATGTTGAGAGGTCCCCGATCCCAGATCGAAATCCACCCGAGAACACACACGGATTTTGTTGGTTTATTTCCATGAAAGACTCGCGAATCACTCACAAGCTAACTCCTAGAATTTGTCCATCAACCACGTTGATTGACGAACATTGAGCTTAAGCCTAACATGTAGAAGGCAAGCTACGCCCCGAATCACTTCTCGGCCAGAGAAGACATCTTAGAACCACGTTCCTAGAATTAAATACTTCCTAAATGCTAGGTAAACTCCTATACTTTTATTCTTCTTCTCAGTCTCTCTATTGAAACTTTTAGAGGTAGTGTAATTCCATCGAAAGGATTAGCCTAGAGTCCACTTCCAGTACCGTGGAGGTGATCTCGAAGCTATGCAATTCGACATTCCTAATCAAGAAATTGATTAGGGTTTTCTTGTTCCTTTATTTAATTAGTAATTGTAAAGATTGATAATACTCGATTAGCCCAGAGACCAGATCTCTTAATTGGGTGGAATGGGTGCTCCTCGACCTTCACATTCCATAAATTGACCCCGAACCCTCAAATCTCTTTAAATCATCAAAGGTTTTTCTTATTGTTTTCCTAAATAAATAATAAGTTGCGACTCTGTTATACAATAAAAATATCAACGCTACAGTTTTGGCGATTTGGCCAGGAACAATTAATTAAGAGGGTGAGACATTCGTAACAATTGAGTATTACTCCCAATCTTTTTATTTTTCTCTATAAAAATTTGATTTTGATTTTGGTTTTGATTTTTAATGTCTTCATTTTCGTCAAAAAAAAATTACAGTCGGATTGCTTGTCCGCGCGCGGGACAAGGTATTGGTCCCACGCTTGAGACAAAGGGGCGGGTGAACCAAACAATGAATTCTTCTTTTGTTTGTTGACTTGCTGCCTTTTGAAGGTTATTTGCAAAAGATAAAAAAAAGGACTCATTTGACTTTTCCTAAAAGTTGACTACAATTTTAAAAAAAAACTTACAGAAAAGTTTTTTTAAAAAAAATCCAGAAAAGTCAAAAATAAATTATTATTTCTATTTTTTTTGCTTGTACCCCTAACTTTATTTTGCGGGTAGAGTAATTATTGTATTAATTACTTAAACTATATACTTGCGTGAGATTAAATTATTTTAAGACAATTTCTTCTAGGTCATCGGTTGACTCGCTTTTTGTCATTAATTAATTTAATTCTCTTTCTCCATCTTTCTTGAGTGGAACTACGACGGCTTGAGTCTTCCTAATTTGGGGGAAACGTAGGCAACCACTTGGTGCGGCCATTATCTATTTTTCTTTTATTTTCAAAAAAAAAAAAAATTTCTATTTTACTCTATCACCTAGATTGACTCTCACACACGCGCACATTTCATATTATATCGTCATGGGTACACAACTACATTACCCTTGAGTAAACCCAGGACCCACACTAAGGACGGATGACGAGTAACCACCTAGTCTGCCGGTCTCTCCAGTTAGATCATCCTTCCGCGTATTCAAATCCCACCTAGATTGTCATATCGCGGGGAGCCTAGCCCCTTCCCAGCCCTGCATCGCCGCATATCATGTAGATTGACTTTTTAAGACACTCAAGTGATCGGTCGGTTTGATCTTGGAGTCCTTGTAATCCTTGTCAAGATCGTTTTGTGCAATAATCCAGCAGAAAGAAATCAAAAATTATCGCCGGAAATTGTCCCTTCGGAAATGTCCCTATAATTGTCCCACTTCGGATTTGCCCCTAAAGAGAAAAAATTTCTTAACAAATTTATTGCACAAAACTTCGATGTTACTTGAGATGACTTCGACCCCTAGGTCCTTAGGTTTGGATTACTTGAACATTAGAAACCCACAAAGCGGATTTTCCGTCCGACCAAAATTAGGATTAAAATCGGAGAAATTGGGACTTCCCGTGTAGAATTGTTGTCTCCTTGCGCGAGGCTTTGCTTGTCCCCGATGCGAGACAAGTGTTACGATCTTTTCGTGTTTTTGGCAGAAACCTTCAAAGTCTTCATACACACCACTATTCAGCCAGGCTTGTTGGGACTCGATCATGGTTTAACACGGTTTGCTACGTCTAGGTTCTTCACCTTGGCTACGACACGATGTCTTCTTCTCTTTCTAACACCGAGGCCGAAATCAAGGAAGCTAAGGCCCGAACTCATCAAAGCTTCGTACTTAGGTTGGATGAACAAAGTAAGAAAATTGATGAGCAAAACGCCCAAATTGCCGCCCTCATGCAAGAGCTCCATGAGCATGAAAGTCAAGAAAGGAAAGAAAACAAAAGCGAGAAGAGGAATCCTCCTCCAGAGTAAAGAAAGGAATCCTACACCCCGAAAGAGTAGGAAAACTAAAAAGTCGAAGCAAGAAAGAGGAAGAATGCACGAGTTCATCCCCTCTTTCCTCGTCCTCACTCCGATGATGAGGGACATATATCCAAGGGTACTAGAACCAAGAAAGAAGGCAGTGGGTGAAACTTCACTAAACTTGGTGACCATGTTACTAAAAACTACCTTGAAAAGAAACTTGCAACCCTTGACAACTTCAAAAGGGTCATTCGTTCCATTTGATCCGATGCTCTTCAACAATCCATCGCCAAAGGGTTTCCTCGCAAGCCTGCAAGACACCCGACATCGCCAAGTTCAATGGCACTACTTGTCCTCGAAGCTCATGTTGGAGACCTACACTTGGGCTATGCTTCCAATGGGCGTTGATAACACAATCTTGTGCCCGATGCTTTCCTCGAAACTTTGGAGGGTGCTTTGCGAGGATTGGTACATGTCTCTTCCTATGTAACTACAAGGCTTGACTGTTGCGATGCCTTTTGCATGTTTAGTCTTCCAAAGGCGGTTTGAAGACAGCTCCACTTATCGCCCTACTAGGAGGGATCTTGAACAAACCAAACAACATGCGAATGAGTCTTTTGCTAAATTTGCTAGAAGATGGAGACTCCAGCTGCTTTGAGCCGAAAGACCTACTCTCAAAGAGCAAATCCACATCTTCCTTCAATGCCTTCGTGATGAATTTCAAGAGAAGCTCACCGGTAATTACTTTCCTAGTTTCAATGAAATCTATGAGTCCGGGATTAGGATCGATGACTTCCTAAAAAAAGTAGAAAAGAAGGAAAGCACTTTCACGCTTCAACAAACCTACCACAAGTAAGGATGCTTCGAGGATAATGCTATTGCATTCAACCGCCCAAACACGAGCAAGTATTCTGTACTGTTCCTCCTCACGAAAAGAAAAAAGAGACACTATGGCAAACTTGGAAGGAATAACTCAAGAAGAACTCACTCCATGTTCTTGTCAAGAATGAAAAGATCAAAACCTTGAGGGAAGGTGTGGTCCTCCTAAGAGGATATGGGTCCTAATGCATTAGCTGCTGTCGGCTTATTGTGCAAGTATCACAACTTCACCGAGCCACGACACCAACACTTGCCATCACTTAAAGGACATCATCCAAGACCTCTTTGACAATGGAGAAGTTAAGAGACGTCCCAACGTGCATCACCCAATCCTACTCGCAATCCATGGAAGAAGATGAAGCTCCAGAGAAGAAAGGCTCCGGTTACCACAGCTTGTTGGACTACAACCATCCTTTCCCTTTCTCCTTTGATAGAAGTAGATTAGGTTTTAAATTTCCAAGTATGAACTCGAAGAGTCGTTCTGTCTTTCTAGTACTTGTCACCTCCTCTAGTTTGTGTCATCTAAACTATCGAGTCTGTTTCAATTTATTCAATTAATCAAAGTAAATTTCTTTTCCTAAACACTTTCCCTAAGGTTGTTCTACCTAGTATCACTTAATTCATGCAAAATAATGGATCCTCCATTCCCTAAATCATCGCAAAAAATAGAAGCTTCTAAGCGAGTTTTAGAAGAAAGTTATCCTTAGGAAGCTTAAGGGCTAAACATTACCCCTACTGAAAGTCAAAGGTCAACAAACGAAGAAAGCCAAAGATGATGCTATCAACTCTCATTCCAAAAAGAGTGGGGCACTCAATTCAAAGCTTTGAGAGTACAAAAAAAAAACTCTCAAGCTTTCATCAACCTCACAACAAAGATGAAACTTCAAATGCATGAAGGACTCTCCCACGAAGAAGAGTCAAGTGGCACCAACAAAAGAAATAAAGAAATGAAGATTACTCAACTTCCTCTTACAACAAGTAAAGAAGACTTTCAGTATCAAGAAAAATGCTTACCCTTAAGTCATACTAATGATTAGCTTTCTTCTCAATCTTATTTAGAAATTTCTAGATGATGCATGGTTCATTAAAAGGTAGAATAACTTTTCTAGATCCTTGAGCCAACTAGCATTTTCTATTGAGTCTAGGGGCTTCTTGTTAGCCGCTCTCATACACACTCTTGAAATCCAAGCATCAAAACTGGGGCTTCCTAACCTTTCCTCCCCCAGCCAATCTCTACTTCAACTCTTCAAAAATAATCAAATCTGCATTATGAGCTTTCCTCTTTGCTTCTCATTCTCGTCATTAAAGAATACACTTCTTCAAAGAGTCAATGCTTGGATCACCTTCCAAAGAATAGAGTCTGTCTCTCCTCAACTAACTTGAGATATCATCTCTCTCTCCTCAATAAGATTCTCTCCTCTGAGTTCTCTTTGAGTTAACATACTATGTTAAAAAAAATGAAAAAAAAGAGAGACGCAAAAGAGATGCCCGCTAGATTGAAAACCCGAAAGGGGCTGATTACGAAGGCAAAAAAACTAGGGTGCGTCACGAAGAAAAAAATCAAGGACAAAAGGAGAGTATTCTTCAACCTTCTTCATCTAACATCATTCGATCTCTTCAAATCGAATCAACAAGGAGAGTCTTCTTCGATCATCTTCAAATCAAGAGAGCAGCCTCAGAAGCATATTCACAAAGTCATCTACCACTTGCAAGCAACTTGGGGCTTGAGGCGGCAAAAAGGGCCTTAGACATAAAGCCATTACGACGGTCAACGCATTGGTTTGTAGTCATTTACCTCCTAGAGACACGACTCAAGGGAGAATTAAGAATGAAGATTCGCAACAAGCCTAGATGTGTTCACAAAAGGTTACTCATCAAAATCCTACAACAATGAAGAAAGCAGATACAGCCTCGTGACTAGCAACAGATTCTACAAAACCCCAACTTGTCAAACACCAAGTTCACTCATACAGTTCACCCATCTCAAATATAAATCCATACAAATGTCCCTCCATATCCGTATAACATATACTCATACATAAACTCATTACCAAAATGACCAACCGGCTATTTACACGAACACACATGGGCACCACTACATAAGTCTAGTTAAACAACTAAAATTTGAAAAAATCTACTTGGAATCTTTATGTGCTAACAGGTACAGAAAGGTAAGAATTATTTGTGTCCATCCGAGACCAATGTGCATATATCCTTGCATTACAGGGGCCGACAGAACCTCCACCTCAACTGACAACTTCAAAGTACGCGAGCGGCAAGCTGCAAGTCCGCGGCCTCGGCGACATCAAAAAGTCTGACGACATCCAAACTTTAAGTTCGTGACCTCAGCAACGTCAACAAAGTCTGTGATGGCAGCAACTTCAAGTCCGTGACCTCGGCAACATCAACAAAGTCTGCGACCGCAACAAACTTCAAGTCCGTGACCTCGGCAACATCAACAAAGTCTGCGACCGCAGCAAACTTCAAAGTCCGTGACCTCGGCAACGACAACAAAGTCCGTGACCTCGGCAAAAACAGCTACGTCAGTAACCTCGGGCGACGCACTTCAACAACGGGTATCATCGAGGTGGGTCTAGTCTTTGATTCCTCGTACGATCTTACCTTTTCTTTTAAAAATTGGTTTTTCAAAAATGCTTTTCAAAATACCTAAATAGCCTTTTTAGTGTTTTGGAGTCGAGGAACTACGATTTTGGTCGATTCTCCGATAGAGATGCGTAGGCGGCCGTGCGGCACGGCCATCCGGTGTTCGAGAATGATGTCTTTTACATCGACGACATGACTTCTTCCATAAGTCTTATCGCCGAGGAGCTCTGTAGACACCCATTCTGAACCCGATAATTCATGATTACACTACTCTTTGTCTCTCTTTTATGTTTTGAGTGAAAGCATATCAATTTCGTCATGTTTCGTTAAGTTTCTAACTAACCTCGTTAGTTTTGGACCTAGCGAATAACGGAATAAGCTGAAAAGGACAAAATAGTCAATCGACTAGTTGTCCCGCAGACGGGCGTGTCTCGCGCGAGACAACCTCTCTGCGGGATGTGCAGAATCACTCTCTTTCTCCGTTTCAAACTCTTTTCTTGATAAATATCATCTAATTCGGGTCTCTACTGACTAGAGGGTTAAGGAAGCTTCCTTGGGAGGAGTCCCAATCCACTTGAGTCTCCTAAACTTGGTGACCAAGTCATGCATCCACCTAATAAACCCCTATAAATACACTGATGGCTTTCGGTATTTCGAGAGGTCCCCGATCCCCGATCGAAACACACAACACACACATTTTGTTGGTTTTCCACGAAAGACTTCTTCAAATCACTCACAAGCAACTCCTAAATTAGATCCATCAACCACGTTGATTGACGAACATTCAAGGCTCAAGCCTAACATCAAGCGGCTCTTGCCCAAATCACTTCTCGGCCAGAAGACATCTTAGAACCACGTTCTAAATCAAATACTTCCCAAACGCTAGGTAAACTCCTATACTTTTATTCTTCTTCTCAATCTCTCTATTGGCTTTTAGAGTAGTGTAATCCCATCAGAAGGATTAGACTAGAGTCCCTTCAATCCATGGAGGTGATCTCGAAGCATACAATCCGACATTCCTAATCAAGAAATTGATTAGGGTTTTCTTGTTTCTTTATTTAATTAGTAATTGTAAAGATTGATAATACTCGATTAGCAAGACCGATCTCGATTGGGTGGAATGGGTGCTCCTCGACCTTCCCATTCCATAAATATTCTTATGAAATATTTTCTCTTATCATATAGTCCTTCATCAATTTTAAATTTTGGAAATACCGAATATGCCATCGTATAAATAGTCTCCTATCCCCGGTTTTATCACAATTCACCGTGGTTCCTAGGGTTTGCGAGAGAGGATAGAAGGTGATTTGGCTGCAGGACGTAAATTCGATTCAAAATCGAGATATCATGCAACTTCGATTTCGGCAATTCATTGAATTGGATCACTTTAGCTTCAACTTTCATTGATTTTAATTGAGTGAAACTCATACTTCATTGGTTTTTGAGGTGAGTTTCGTATCACCATTGTTGTTGTTTTTTCATTTTTAATTGAATTATTGTTATTAATTTGATCTATGTTTTCAAAGTAATTATGTTCTTTGCTAGTTCATGATATTTAGATAAAGAACTTTGTTATATATTTGTTGTATTTTGAGCAAGTTGATGCGGTGGTTTCAAACTTGATTTTTTTCCTTGTTGAACAATTAAGAACTTAAGGAATCAGGTTGTATGCCTCGGTTAAATGATGGTTGATTCGTGTTGTTTGCTAATATTCTAACGATTCATTATCAATTATATTAGTAATATGGATGATGTTGTGATGGCTTTGTTCAAGTTTGGTGGAGTTACGTGCGGTATATAAAATTAATAAGTTTTCATCTTTTGAATCATTGAGTCGAAGCTTTGCATGTAAGAGGTGGTCGTGCACAGCTTAGAAAAGATATATGCGAGTTTTCATACTATATTGATTCATCTTCATATCGACAGTATTGCTAGTGGATTGTTATATGATATTGAACGTAGTACGTCCTCTAGTGTTGATTTTCCCTATTAGTTTTTTCGTCATCAAAGAGAAGCCGGTTGAAAAGTCTGCAAAGTGGGCTACTAATGCGAAGAGTATTATTAGTAATGAGTTTTTCATTGTAGGAATTGGTGAGTTTTGAAACATTTTGTGCAAACATGCCCTGGCAAGCTTGTTGGTATTGAGCGAGGTTTTTCATGGTGGAATTAGTGAGTTTCGAAACATTTTTGTGCAAACATGTACA
>JAFEMH010005539.1:0-159551 GCA_022495995.1 Adenophora triphylla var. japonica
AAAATAAGAATAATGGTTATGTAGTTTATATTTTATTAAGTAAACTTAGTGGTGCATGGGTATTATGTAATTGTGCGCGGGTGAATAACAGATAATAAATTAAAAAAAATAAAATTAAAAAATACCAAAAAATAATTACATTTATTACCCTCCTGGACTAGTGATATTTCAACTACCAACCCTATAGTTCTTGACAAAGTGGATTCTCCAGCTTAAGCTAATGACGACTCGAACGAGCCCTTCCGTTGATGGAGTTGGATTCTTTTACATCTCTTCTCCCCCCACCCTCTCTCTCTTCACTCAGATTTCTAGAGAGAGAAAGTGACTGAAAGAGATGAGTAGCTCACAAGCACCACACTCACTGGCCTTCCGGGTCATGAGACTATGTCGACCCACCTTTCACGTTGAAACTCCCCTCCGTTTCGACCCCGCCGATCTTATCGCCGGCGAAGATCTCTTCGACGACCCCCTCGCTGGCGCACACCTTCCTCGTCTCCTCCAATCCCAGTCTGTCTCCGGCGTCGATTCTGATCCAACTTATCGTTCCAGGTTCCTCCTCAATGATCCTTCCGATGCCATGGGCCTCCCTGGCCTCCTTGTCCTTCCTCAGTCCTTTGGGTGGGTCCCACCTTTGCCCCTCCCTTTCAATTTCATAATTCACACAACTCATGACATTTTATGTTTTAAAAATCTGTATGATCATTTGTCAATTCGTTATTTATTTGGTGTTTAGAATAACTTAGATCAAACCTTTATTTGAAAATGTAGTCAAAATGTGTGTTTTTTAAAAAAATTTATATGTAATCCATTTCTGTGGATGCTGATTAGTGTAATTTGTGATCTGGTTTCTTTGTGTTGTGTAGGGCGATATATCTCGGGGAGACATTTTGTAGTTATATAAGTATCAACAACAGTTCGAATTTTGAAGCGAGGGATGTTACTATTAAGGTGATTTCTTCATTATTTTTGCCTAAGATATGATTTTTGGTATTGTAGTAGTTCTTGCATTTCCCATTGTCTCCTCGCAAAGTTAGAGAGGTTAGTTCTCATTGTTCTTGATATCTATATAATGTGTACTTGGGTATATGGAGATTACTTAAGGGTTTCTAGAGTCTAAATGAGTTGGTGAATTGAGAGCTCTAGTCAGGTAGTTGAGGTCTTGTTATATCTTTCCCTGTTTACCCTTAGGAGACTTCTCAGAACATAGAAAATACTCGATTGAACTTTGAACGAATGAAAATTTAATTATAATGATGAAAAATTCTAAATATTATTATTGGTAGTATTCTTAATGGTGTGTTAGTTTCAATTTTTAGAATTTTATGAGTTTATTAAATTCTTATATATATTTTTTTCCAAGTTCCATTGAGTTAACTTTAAAATCAAAATGGAACTATTTTTTTGGGTCGGAGGGATGGAGTAGCATTTAGTGGACAAGTTGAATCTATTTACTCATTTATGTGTTGAGTTAATTCAAAACGGCATTCTTCTATTCGGGTATAAACTCAAGTAGCTTAGGAAATTCTGGATATTTATATGGGACTAAATTTGTAGCTACCTGTTGTTAAAGCCAACTAAATTCACTACTCCTGATTGTTTGTACAAAAATAAATCCCCATCATTTAGTGTATTTTATTTATAAAGAAGTTTTTGATGATATCAGGCAGAGATTCAAACAGAAAGGCAGAGAATATTGCTTTTAGATACATCAAAAGCGCCTGTCGAATCAATACGTGCCGGAGGACGATATGATTTCATTGTCGAACACGATGTGAAAGAGCTCGGTGCACACACGTAAGTCATATCATGGTGTAGCTTCATTGTAGTTAACCTTGCATTTGCCTTCTGTTTATTCAAAGTATTTAATCTAGTATTGTTTTGCTGTTCTTTTCACAATCTATAGGTTGGTATGCACTGCTCTGTATAATGACGGTGATTCTGAGCGCAAATATCTTCCACAGTATTTCAAGTTCATCGTTGCAAATCCACTTTCTGTCAGAACAAAGGTATCACCCTTAACTTCTAAACTTTAGGCATGCAAGTGCTATACACTTGTGAGTATAATATTGTGAGAATAGCTCGGTTAAATTGTTATACAGGCACTTGTTCCTTTTTGTGGTAAAATAATGCCTTGTTTATCCCATTGTCACATTGATTTACTTTTTCCAACAATAATAATGTCCTGTTTTTGTGCAGGTCCGTGTTGTGAAGGTAGGTTTACTCTGGTAAAATTTTCACGAGTGTAAGTCCATAATTCTGCTGATCTAGGGTGGTGACGGAAAATATGCCTTTGTATTGTAGAATCATTAATTTGGAGTTTTGGTTTCGCCGGGTTCTTATGCTAGCTTTTTTAATTGCCTACATCAGAAGATACCATGTTTCTTGGAATAAAAACTTGCAATGATGTTGGGCAGCATAGCATGAGAAATCTGTTCCTGTGTTCCAAATTCTAGCATATGTCCTCAAAACTCTCTACTCATTAATCATCTTGGATGTGTTCTGATTGATGTTTTTTGTTTATTTTTGAGTCATGGTATTTTTCTTGTTTCATTTCCGCATGCACTCCCATCGTCTTTCTCTTTACACTTATTGCTTCATTCGTTACCAAGGCAATGAAAAAGCCACAAAAAGAAGAAAAATTATATATGAAATATCACCCTTTAATAGTTAATTTGACTTATTGGGTGTATAGGAGAACTCAACACTTCAATATATCCACATTTCTTGATAATGTCGCTATTTATGTTAGTCTATGCCATGTGCTTGCGCAAGATCAGATATTTTAATCACCTTGGAAAGTATCTGTGATCATTCACTTCCTATTGTGTCTCAGGAAACTACATTTTTGGAGGCTTGCCTAGAAAATCATACAAAATCAAACCTTTTCATGGACCAAGTTGATTTTGAGCCCGCTCCACACTGGAGTGCCACACTACTAAAAGCTGATAATCACCACTCAGAGTATGATGCTTTGACTAGGTAGTTGACTAACACATTACTAATATTTACTTAATCATGGAATGCAACTTTATTATTGTGCTGTCAAAGGTTTTCTAACATATTACTCTTGGGCCTGTAGAGAAATATTTAAACAACCTGTCCTTATTAGATCTGGAGGAGGAGTTCATAACTACCTCTATCAGTTGAAACTTTCATCAGATGGATCTGCACAGATGAAAGTTGAGGGGAGTAATATCCTTGGCAAACTTCAGATAACTTGGCGTACAAATTTGGGTGAGCCTGGGCGCCTACAGACTCAGCAGATTCTTGGTAGTGTAAGTCTACTGCTCAATTAATACTTATAAGATTTGTTATCAACAACTCTAGACTTATTTGTAACAGCTCTTTCTGCAAAGGTGCATACAATGTACTTAAGTGCCATATACTATGGTTTTGTCGATATGTGAAATTAAATCGAGAGGTGGAGGAGATCTTATTATAAAAAAATAATAATTGAAAGCTGGAGGAGCCTGTATTTGATTAAACAGACCTTCCAATATTCTGGACAAATGATATAATAAGTGCACAGGTAGCATATTTCACCTGCAGGGGGAGTTGAAAAGTATCGCGTTGAGGGAGTACAGCAGAAACAATGATTGTGTAATCTTTCAGAGAGATGGTGACTCCAATCCAGGGCTTATTAAAGTTTTTGCCGCATGTCAAATGGATCAACACGCAGTAATAGCTGAGTGAAACAAATGGCTAGAACTATGGGAAAAAAGGGTTGTTGGCATTGGATAGAATGCAATGATTATTGACCTTCAAGCTAATGAGTAGATATCATTTCATAGTCGAAGTTTATATTCTTTTTTTGGTGAATTCAAGGCTTCGTTGGTAATAAACGAAGGCATCAATTGGATCAATGCCATTAGGGCTCTTAGAACTATCTTCCTGTAGGCTCCAGCCATGTCTTCTTTCATCTCTTTTTATTCCACTTTATTCAAGTAAGAAGGAACTGGAATTCGCGGATGACGAACATACTTATTCTTTGAGACCATTTCTTGCAACTGTCCCAAGGTAGCAGAGTGAATGTTTTGCACGCTAGTTGTGTTATTGGAGCCAGTGGATAGAATATCTATGTGGCTCATTCTCCTAGCAGAGTGAATGAGCCAAAGTAATGGTCTTCATTTTCGATCTGCGTAGTTGATCATGCTTCTAGCATGTATGAAAGTTACTTACAAGCTCTAGGTTGTTCCTTATTTTAGTCTGCTTGGTAAGTAAATTGCCTTTGAGCAATGGCACACAGCAAACGCACCCTTACCAGAAAAGGGGAAGGGGGCAGGAGTTAGTGAAGTTAACCTCCGTACACATATGCAAGAGTGTATCTGACAGTGTGCCAGAACGAGCTTAGTGAGTGAGTGCCAAGATCTAAAGTTATCTATTGTTTAACAATGAGGTCCAGAGTGCTGCTCAAGATATGTAGTAGAGTCTATATACAGGCATTTTTATGTGTATCATACCGTCATCATGATGTACCTTAAAAGGAGATAGAGCTTACTGTTTATATTTATTTTTATGGAGCTAAAAGGATAGCTAGCTTATCTACTTATGTTCTGTGTCTACGTCTCTCTATTAATCAATCTGGCTTCCTGCTATTAATTCTTTGTGGAGTAACATTACCTATTTTGGTTTATGCATTTTCCCAATCACAATGGGGATGTTATCAGCTTAAATTCAAATATATGAAATTTGGACAATGCTTATTGAGTGAGTACTTCCTTCAGCAGCTGATTCTCACTTTTTTTTTCTTTCCTGCAGCCCGTCACACGCAAAGAAATCGAGTTGCAAGCTGTGGAAGTGCCGTCTGCTATCATCTCAGAGAAACCCTTTGTGGTAATAACTTGTGCAAATACTCAACATCATTGAAGTGCATGTCTTATTTGAGAACGGATATATTGAAGAGTATTGCTAAAGGCACAAAAGAAACTCAAAAACTTTTGGCCACAAACACTATTGGCAGTTCTTGATTGGTTGTAGAGTTTGTATGTCCTGCCACTAGTTAATGGAACAACCAATAAAAAACTGCCACCAACCAATAAAAAACTGCCAAAAAAACAAAAGGAAAAAATGAAACAATAGTACCCCAATTATAGGGCTTGTTTGGATTTCATACCTAAACTAGTTTCCGTTGCAAACACAGTACCTCATCTGTTTTGGATGCTCGTTTAAGGTACCTAGGACTAACGACATTCATTTTTTCAGTTAAATAGACATGTGCAATGCATGTGACCCACTTTTTAAAGGGCATATTTGGAAAATCAATCCAATTAATATAACATAACTACAATGGTTTTAAGTGTAAAATTAAGAAATAAAAGAGCTACAATGTAAATTATTTATTCACCAATTAACCATCTCTCACTTTGATCTTGTCTTCTTCACCCTTCTTCATACCCAAAAGTCAAAATTTCAAACTACACAGACCACTTAAACTGGAAACAGTGTTAGGTTAGAGATTCTCTTGGACGAACCAGAAAATTCTTTTGGAACTCCGATTCGAATAGGACCGATTGCAACGACGGGACAAATGGGAGTAGCTGCTAGACGAGCAGGTACTGTTGGGTGGCGCCGATTTGGGACATCCATAGGACTGGTGGCTCTCCGGCAGTTGGTTGTGAAAATTGGTGCTTGGAACTGGCCGCAGAGTTCGACAAGGACGTGGGAGTAACAACGTGCTGCCAATTTGGTATCCAAGAGGCCATCAAGCAAATACCAAAACTTCTCTATTTCTCTGATTCCATATATTCAATAAACATCTACGGTTTAGGGATTTCCAGAATCAATCAGTTCTTCGATGATTTACTAATTGTAACGAAGATGTAGGGATCAAAATTCAAATGAATTTGGGGAAATGGATGAGTTGAAGGAATTTAGGGATTGATGAAAGAAAATGGAGTGAGAAAATACTTGAGGATTTGTGGCGTGATGAAAATGAATCACATTTTCTTCTTCTCCTTGTTTTTCTTTTGAATTTTTCTTAGATTACATGGATTTTTCTTCGTCGACAGATTTTCTGTTGTCTGGCACGTTGTTGTTGCTTCTTGCTTTCAATAATTGTTTCCGATCATAAAGCTTTATTTCTTGTTTTGTGTGAGTAATGAGTGGGCGGCGGTAATGGCTGTGGCGGGTGAGTGTGGGGGCAGCAAGGGGTGAAGGTGGGTAGGTGGCCGGAGGTGGGGATGGTGGTGGGTGATGGAGAACAAGGGTGAAGAAGAAAAGATTTAAGTTGAGAGGGGGTTAATTGGTGAATATATAATTTACATTGTAGCTCTTTTATTTCTTAATTTTACAATTAAAACCATTATAGTTATGTTATACTAATTGGATTGATTTTCCAATTTTGCCCTTTAAAAAGTGGGTCACATGCATTGCACATGTCTATTTAACTGAAAAAATGGATGTCGTTAGCCTTAGGTATGTTAAACGAGCATCCAAAACAGATAAGATACTGTGTTTGCAACGAAAACTAGTTTAGGTATGAAATTCAAACAAGCCCTATAGTTGGGGGTAGTATTGTTGCATTTTTTCCAAAACCAAAACACTGTTGGTGGCCAAATTTTTGTGAATTTCTTTTGTGTTTGTAGCACTACTCTGTTATTAACTAGGTCTTCTTTATATGTTTAAATCACCTTCCTTCTGCTACTGCTCTCTCCCTCCTGTCCTTTTCCTGCTCCTGGATAGGCTCTTGAAAAATACTCCAGGTTCTTTGCTATATCAGCACACTGGTTGAGTAAATTTTGAATTGACTGTTTATAAGTTGTCAATCAAAGTGTGCATGCCTTCCAATAATAGTGCATATTGCATGCTGGATAAGTTTATTTCATGAGTTGGTGCAGAAAGAGCTAAATGAGAAATGGCAAATTTGGTGTTGCATGTTGCATGCTTTGGGGGTTAGGTTAATAATAATTTTAGGGAACTTAAATAGCGTTTTATAGCTCTTTCTTTATTTCAGTATTTTAATTTTGTTCCTTACAAAACTATGGCTGGAGTAATTTCCCCTTAACTTTGGTTCATTTTAAGAGAAAGATAAAGAAGTAAAATAACGATGTTAAAAAGTTTGATTGACTTGTCAAATGCAACGTTTGTGTTTGGGTGGAGGGAGTATTTCTTCAAATGCAACTCCACATCAGTCCTCTGTGAGATAAATATTTATGAGCATGTTGTTCTTATGGACTGATACTGTGCTTAAGATGTTAACTTTCCTGTGTTCAATTTTTTTAAGTTGATAAAACAAAAACTTGCCTTGACATACTACACACCATATGCAACTATTCGTCAGTTTTGTGTGTAGTGTGTCGCTGCTAAAAAGATGCACATCCTATACTTACTTTGGACCGGATAATAAGCTGGGTTTTCTTTTGGAAAGATGGGTTGCTTAGTTATGTTCTTTTCCAAGTCATAAAATTCTCCTGAACTTATTAGATGAACGCCCTTACCCGCCCCATTCCCCAAGGTCCCCCCCAAGTTTATATAATTAAGGATGGGGAAATGCACATGGAGATTTGGCCTGCTGGCTAGAGCTCATGGCTTCCAACCTGGAGGTCATGGGTTCGATCCCCCCCAGAAGTTAGAGGGAAGGCTTTCTCTCCCTAGGATTTATCTCCTAGGCGCTTACGTGCGTGTGTGTGTGTGTGTGTGTGTGTGTGTGTGTGTGTGTGTGTGAGTAGTGAAAAAAAAAAAACGGATGGGGAAATGACAAATTAGGGTCCAAAGTTTTAGGGGGGGCTGCCAATCGAGGTCTGATGTTCCAGTTTTGTCTATTTAATGTCCAAAGTTACCAACGTTAGTGAGGGTTTTTGGATGAAATTGCAAAGAAAAACCAGTTAAGTCACACTTGCCTTGCATGTGTGACTTAACTGGGGTTATTTATGGTTTGAAATTCCCAATTTACCCTTTATTCCTAGACCCTAAATTGTCAATCCTAAATAGGTTGTAATGAACAGTAAATTGTTTTAATATTTTAAAACTATTTTTTCCATTCTTAAACAAAAAAAAATATGTTTATTATAAAATCTTATTATTTATTTCTTTAATAATTATATGTACGCTCTCCCCTCCTTACCCTCACTCAACCACCGTCACCGACCACCTCCAACATCAACAACCCAATGCCGTCACCATCAGCCAAAAATCACCACCATCAGCACACACACACACTTTTTTATAGAAGAACACACGCATTCTTATGTACGGCACCATCATCCCCTAAGCTACCGGAAACTATTGATTGGCCGGTGAGTTACTTGAAAATGTATTTCAGACTTCAGTAGTTACTTGAAAATGTATTTCAGACTTCAGTTAACTTAATGCAATGCATAAGACCTTGCCAGATTAATACATGATAGTCAACTCCACATCAGACCGTTACGGTGCTTAAGATATTAACTTTCCTGTCTTCATATTTTTTCAAGTTGATAAACTTTTATTCCCCCTTGATAAAGTACGCACCATACGCGACTTTATCAGGCGAATTAATTACCGGATATCTTTCCCAAGCTGAGTATCCCTGACCATATTTCAGAAAGAAATATAAAATGATCACTTTCAAAATTATTCTTAATGAGATGTACTGTGTGCATGCTATTTGCCAATTCTGTGAAAACACATTCACTTTTGATCCTAAATTCATGAATCTTGACATATTTTCGATGCTTCTATAGGTACACTTGAATCTCTCAAACCAGACTGATAAAACTCTGGGTCCCTTCGAAGTGTGTTTATCCCTTAATGATTCCCAAGAGGAAAAGGTTGTTATGGTCAATGGTCTTCAGAAGATGGTAAGCATTTAAATCGTTGTCAATCATGTTTGTAATTTTTATTAAAAGACTGGCTCTTGTACCATGATTTATATCAGGAAGATCAATAGCATAAAAAGTTAATGCACACTATTTTTAATGATTCTGGAGTTGTCCAAGTTTCTAGCAGCATTGTAGCCTTTTGTAATTCAGCAAAAACTTCATCATACGCTCTTACCCGTAATTGCAAATGACATGATTATTTGTTAGGTTTTCGGGGATTACATGACCATTTGTATGTGAGTTATCCTTATATGTGCTCACTTGAGTTTGTAAGTACTGATGTATGAATGATGCCATCATTGTGCAGGCTTTATCTCAGGTGGAGGCATTTAGCTCCTTGAATTTCCAACTGGTAAATACAATAATCCTTAATCTTCCGACTCCTTCATTTACCTTTTGGTTCATGGATAAACTTTTAGCATAAGTGAAATCATTATTCAGAGATCTAGTATAATTGATGAAGCAAACATTAATATCTGGTGATAGGGACAAAGATATATCACTGTATTTTTAGGCTATAGACAGTTGGGCAAAAAAAAAAAATCTCCGAGAAGTTGCTTATATAGAACAGAAAGTAGTACTACGTCTTTTATATCCTTGAATCATTCATGCATTAACGTATGGCTTAAGTTAAAAAGGTCTCTATTTGAAAAAATAGTTTTGAAGATTGATTGTTTCTTTGTGTGAGTCCTCACTGTTTTCTCGACTTATGCAGAATCTGATTGCCACCAAACTTGGAGTACAAAAGATTGCAGGCATAACAGTGTTTGATACAATCGAAAAGAAAACTTATGATCCCTTGCCTGATGTGGAGGTTGGTAATTTCTACCTTGCTTTACTTGTAGGCGTTTCAACAGCGGCTTTTTTGTTTCCATCCTTTTTTGCAAATATTGTATGGTCCATAATGCATTCTTTACAAAGAAGTATGATTCCTTCCCCAAGATAGAGTACTTCTTTAGGATTCAAACTATTTACATAGTTAGTTATAGGCTTAAACACTTGGTAGAAACTTCTGCATCCAATATTAGCCTGCCAAAGATAAAGTCGTCTCCCTCCATTTATAAATCTGTGACCATTTTAACTGGACTGACTAATTAAGAAAGGTCAAACACTGATATTGTGACTTCTTTGGATAGCTGTATACATACGGATTGAATGTTGAACAATATATAAATTGTGAGACTTGGTCATGATTTTCACTTGCCTTTGAAATTGATTGAAGGAATCTTTGTATTAAGTGGTAAGGGAAGAAGATTCTTACTTTCATTATTTAGGGAAAGAAGAGCATGTTTTGCTATTGCATTAGCCTTTGTTTTTCCAATCTGACCATTTAAATCTTCTCATTTAGAAAGTACTATTGCGCTTTGAATTTGGGGAAAATAGTGTGGAAACGCTAAATTCGCTACTGACAATAGCGATTAGCGAATTCAGAAAACATACACATTTTGGGAAATACTTTTTCAGCATAGACATTTTAGGATGTACTTTTGCCAAAAGTGACAGTTTGAGGAAAAAAATTCCAGGTAATGTAAGCCCACAGACCACTTGTTAGGTGATGTCATCATTAATCCATCACATGTCTTGCCACAGAGATTGGAAAAGAATATTCAGACGAAATTTTGAATCTCTATCATTGCTCATATCCCGAGTGCAATTCATGTTATATATCATTATAATAGTTGCCATTTATCTGTAATAATAATAATATGATATGATGTAGAAAATTACATTAAAACCTATAGTGCAACCTTCAACATAAAAGTATGCAGTATTTTGGAGTATCAGCAGGGTTTGTAATATTGAGTAAGAACTTTTTCGAACCAGTGCACAATTGTATTTTCCAAATTTACAATTGATTTGTTCCCCGACTTTTCAAAGGTGGGCTATTTCTCTAATATTTGGAAAAGAGGAGAATTGAGCTTCATTTAGTCCTAACCTTTGTCGTGTATTTTGTAAAATGTATGCTCATGAGTCATGATAATTCTGACCGTTAACCTATTTGAACTTGAACTTGAACTTGAACTTGAACTTGAACTTGAACTTGAACTTGAACATGCCTTATCGGTACGATTAACAATCTTTCTCACATACCGTGTGAACATTCTGCAGATATTTGTTGATTCAGATTGATATATTGGCTTCTTCAACTAGATTTTACCGAAGAATCTGAATTTCTTATAAAAGATAAGGTTTCCTGGAGATTATTCGTGCCGAGAAAGTATAAGTTTCATGATGTGCTCAATTGAACCAACACATCTTGGGATGGACATTGATGCAACTCGTCCCAAGGCGTGGAGAACTGCTGCCATGGCTTATATGAAAACTGACAACCTGAATTACTTGCCTTTTTTACCCTCCATATATTTAGAATCAGTAAAGAGATTAGAGACAATTAATGTAACATGTATAAGTGGATTTTACATTCCATCGTTATGTAAACAAAATAATTTAAACCTTCAGGCAAGAAAATTAATGAAAATTACTGCAAAATATCATACACTAGTAAAAGCCCGTGTCCGAGGATACGAATTTTTTTTTTTTTTTTTTTTTTAATTTAATTTAATTTTTTTTTTAAGGACAAAATGGGAAAGGGACAACTTAGTGAGGACAAAATGGGAAAGTTGGCACATGTTACTGTTCATTCAACTGTAGACAGTACCGTTCTGTTTTATACTATAGATGGTGAGATAAAAGATATTGTGCTTCCTCTGTTTCACCATAAGCTGCAAAAAAACACGGCACGTGGAATAGTAAGCGGACAGTTGTTGGAATAGTAAGTGGAATGGTAAGCGTATTACGTATAGTTGTTGTGAATATGATAAATGGATATCATTTTTTAAAAAGTTTTTACTCCCTCTATCTCACAATAATGTTTTTAGTATATACGGTTATTTATTAAGAAAAAATAAATGTTGTGAGTATTAAAAGTAAAGTAGGAAAGAGAAAGTTGGTAGGAAATGGTACTGTGTTGTCATTGTGAGGGTAGCAAATAAGACCTGTAAGAAAATTAATCTGAGAGACAGATAAAAAAAGGAAAGAACCTTATTCTAGGATGGAAGTCGGAGGGAGCATAAATTCCCGTTTTGGAACTTTGTAATTTTAATTGGTACACCCAAAATGAAATTTTTTATAACTTCAGTTGAGACGGAGGGAGTAGATTGAAGTAAACTAGAGATAAACAGTGTTAAAAGACAAAATGCAGAATATTTATTTTTTTCATTCCAAGGGTTTCAAGTCATATTTACAGAAAACCACATGAAAACCAAAAAAATGGGAAAAGAAAAAAGCTCAAGGGAAAATACCCTTAAAAACAAGAAAATTAAAAATGAGAAGCAAGATGAAACAAGATGAGGCATTTTAGTGTAGAGTGGCCTAAGAGTATTAAAGGTCAGGCTTCTTGTCCCCAAGTAGCCCAATTGGCTTCACTTCCAACCCTAGGCATGCTTTTAGCCTTTGCATAGACATCAACCTTAAAGTTAGCTCCACACATTGCCCCTTCACTATCAACCCTTGGCATTGCCTTCATCTTCAATGTTGGATGTTCATAGCTCATCAACCCTCCTTCACTATGGTACATGCAACCTGCATTTTATTCAAAATCATGTCAACCAACCGGGGTAAAAAGGGCAACCTGGTGCTATAAAACTATGTGTGTGGTCCAGGAAACGGCTAGGCACACGTGACCCTAATATAGATAGTGTACAATACAACGAAAAACTCTGTTTTTATTCATCGTACTTTGTTGCTTAGTTCACTTTTACAATCAAACTTTATTTTTTTTTGCATTTTTACCATCGTACATAAACAATTGTGTCATTTTATACCTAAATCTTTTATTTATACCCAAATTTATTTCATTTTTATCATCGTACTACAAACAATATTGTCATTTTATACACAAATTTGGTATAAAATAACACTATTGTTTGAAGTCAATAGTAAAAATGAAAAAAATAAAATTTGATGATAAAAATGAAATACACCACAAAGTATGATCGACAAAAACAAAATTTTCCCACAATACAATACATTAATGCTTTTGAATACAATACATTAATGATTTTGGGAGACGAAATCATCTGACCACTTTTGTTTACCATACATATTGTATACCACAGACAATTTAATGGTTATGAATCATATTGATGACGTCATGATGATGTTAGCACTAATACCTCATAACAAATGGATCATCAGTGGTACATAAAAGTGGTCAAGTTGATCTCGTCTCTCTGTTTTGGTGTTTGAAAATCGAACTACTTACCAATTGGGAATGGGGCAAAAGATTTAGCACAGCTTCCTTTAATGACCTCAAGATTGTCAGAAATTACAACAGAGCCATCACTTCCTATACCCCAGAAAAGCTTCACACCTCCATCACCACCCTGAAGTATCACAAAAGAGCAAACCATATCAATAAAACCTCCTGACATAAAAGCCCTCCACAATCCACATTTTGAGAGAGAGATGAGAAGAACTTGCCAGTGAAACAAAGACAGTGGAAGCCTTGGCATCATAGACAACAAATCCAAAACTGCCCTCAAGGTCCTTGAGGACTTGATGGGCCGGGATTGGGCCACGGTCACGAAGAGTCCGGTAGGCTTCGATCACAAACATGGGCTCATTTCCACTCTTTGTAAGCCCATATTGTTTGTTGAGGGCACATAAGTTGTTTAAGCTCCCCAAGAACATGCAGAACATGTCATCTACCCCACCAAACAACCTAAAATTAAAACACATTGTAAATTTATCATCCTAAAAATAATATAAATCATAAAATTGCAAATGCTTTTTTTAGCACAAAAAAGAAAAATGCAAAAAAATTGTGGGGCATTGAAAGTATGATGAAAATCATCTACAACTCATTAACAACCTAGAATTTTATGGTTAATGAGTGTCTATTTTTTTTAGCACATAAATTGATCCAAATGGGACTCATTTATATAATATTCTGTCTCAAAATGAGTGTCTATTTTTTTATTTTTTTTTCGATCAAGAACAAAAAAGTACATTCATTCTGGACAAAAATATTTGAAAGAGAAAAGGGAGAAAATTTGATTGATTACCTTTGAGTGGGGAATTGGGATTGAGGAGGGGAAAAGGCCAAAGAAGCCTTGTCTCCAAATGAGATTGAATAAGCATTGGAGGGTTGAGAAGACAAGAAATGATTCAAAGCATCTTGTGGGTGTTTAGGGTTAGATTGAAATGAGGCAGGACTATTCAATTCCTTTGGTGGATTAACCACTCCCTTTTTGAATATTGCCAACATTTTCTTTTCTTACTTTCTTGCTTCCAAATTATAACAAATTTTAGACAAATGGTTAGAGAAAAATGGTGTAATAAGAGGGTAAGATAATGAATGAATTAAGAATTTGTGAATGTGTTGGGTTTTTATAGAAGGAGAAGAGAGAGAGAGAGAGAGAGAGAGAGAGAGAGAGAGGTAATTAAGGTATACCTTCCTCTATGGATTAGGTCAATACTCAATATCATCCTAAATTAGATTTGACTATAAAGAATGGATAAGATTATGGTTATTACATTTTATATGCTTAAAATTTAAATTTAGGGATTTATATTGCTGGATCCTAGTCAAATTTCCTAGATACTCCCTTCAACCCACACGATTTACGATTTTGGATAATTTTGGGCGTCTCACTCGACTTAAAACGTACCAAATGACGAGTTTATATTATTTTTATAATCAATGAGACTCACTTATCATACTTACAACAACGATCCCCTTAATATTCTTCCCACTCATTTTTTCTCATATTTTACTTTTCATACTTACAATACCTGCTACACTCATTCTCTCTCCTCTTACTATATTACTACCTCCGTCCCACCTCAATTGATCCACTTTCCTTTTTGGGACGTCCCACCTCAATTGATCCATTCCTTAAATGGAAAGTTTTACATATATTTATACCCTTATCATCTCCATATATTTACAAAAAAACCAATCATTAACTTACTATTCCTCCCACTCATTCTCTCTCCTATTAAATATTTTTAACTTTTATATTCTCTCTCCTATTCCCTACCACACATTTAACTTTTACATTCTCTCTCCTCTAATTTCTACCCACTTTAATAATTTTTCTTAAAAACCGTGTCCCACCTCAATGGACCAATTGAGGTGGGACGGAGGGAGTAGTATTTATTAATCCTCGTGTTGTACTCATTTTCTCTCCTCTTGCTATATTAGTGTTTATTAATCCCCGCGTTGTAAGATTGTAAGAGAAAATTCTAATTTGGATAGGACGAATAGAGTATACGGGAGTAAGATAAATTTTTTTTTTTTTTTTTAAACGGAGTAAGATAATTGAATTAAAATGTAAAAACAGGAGAGGAAATATGGTTTGGTGAATTGGTCATCAATCTTAACCGTTCAGATCCGAAATAACAGTATTAGAATGACATAGATCCGAGTCAGCATTACACTTTCTGTTTGTTGGGCTGGATGTGAACAGCTCCTGCTAACCAATCCCTCCTTCCCAAAATAACGGTCATCATTTTAAAAATTTTATTTTACTTATTTGTATAATAATAAAATTGCATTAATTTACTTTATCTGTGAGTAAATACCGCCAGTGAGTAGTTTTATAATTTTATCAGTTTAGGAAATTCATTGATTTTAATCTTTCAATTTAGGAAATGTGACTAACGTACTGAAACAAACATTATGGAACGGAGGAAGTAAAAAGCAGCACGGGATCAATAGAGTAGCAGTTACAAGTAGACATTCATAAGCAGACTTGTTAATAGCAAATCCTAAAGGATATAAAGACCACCATCAGTTCAAATACAACGAACACCACTAAAGCCGTACAGCCGAAAAATTTATATGCTGACATTTTCTAACTAATAGTTAGATGTAAAGGATTTTCATCTCGCAACGCGAAAAAAACGTACAACCATTTGATATAGTTTTACTATTCCCCATAGTCTCCTTCAAAGTATTTGTCTTCCGGATAATAGATTGCAGTCACGACATTCCCACCAAATTTTCTGCCACCTAACGAACTCCGTGCATTGGCACAACCAGCAGTATCGGCATATTCCAAAAACACCTGCAAACATAACTTAAAGTTTCTCCTTTTTCTACCACACAAAACCATAGGCAAGACATATTCAACATACAATGTCACCTTATCTGTTGCTCCATTCGTCTCTAAATGAATGTCCATTTTTTCAAAAAAAAAAAAGTTGTCCGAAAATGAATGTCTAAAATTTGGGGAAGTTACTAAATTCTCCCCCATCAAACAACTTGTTCTAATTCACACTTACACTCATAATGTAATATGGTGAGAGATCATCAAGGGTTTGTATGTACTTATTCTACTAAAAATGCTCAAGTTCAACCTTACTGTGAATGTTCCTCAAAGTGAAAATTAGACATTCATTTAAGGATAGAGGGAATACGATTTTGACATTTCGATAATCTGGCATGCTAGTCACTTGGACATGCAAAGCACAACTTACAGAGCATCATGTACACATTTTGGGGTTACCTTATCTTTTCCAATTTAGGTTAGTACTGCTATGACTAGAAAAGGTACTTAATAATATACTCCCTCCGTCCCATTATTCTGGTTACTAATGGTCAACTTGATTACACTTAATCCAATAATTTAAATAAAAATAATGATCCTAATAAAATTTAAAAATTGTTATTGTATCACGATTGATAATACTTCCAATAACAAATTTTTCATTAGGATTATTATATTTTATTAAATTATAGATCAAAGTGTAATCAAGTTGACCATTAGTAACCAGAATAATGGGACAGAGGAGTATTACATTACTACCTTGAAAGAAGTGACTCAGCCACAACATTAGAGACAACTTCGCCCTTGCTAAGTTTTATAAGCCCACTATGCCTCCAAATGGCTTTCACCATCAGTATGCTCCTACAGCTACCACTCAAAATGTGTTTACTTGAGAAGTTGTAGCTAATAAGCTCACGAGCTTCCAAGTTACCCTTATCGTATCAAAACTAAAATAGGAGAACTAAATCAATCCTCAACTAGGGGTACTCAAGGAATCTTAAATACTTAATATGGTTGGCTTTCAATTTGGACCCAATGAGTGGAATGCGAGGACTATAATCAAGCTTATTGTTCCAGAGTTGAGCAAAAAAAACCAACGTTAAATGAAAATTGTCATTACCTTCCCAAGGCCTTGCACCGGCTCTCCATTTGGATTTGGACGGGGAATCACAACATTAGTCAACTCTCCTACAAAATTCAACCAATATAAGTTCTGGTCAATGTATTAGCATTATAATCATCACAGATGTTGAAGCAATGATGAAATTGCTCTCCGTGAAACTTAAGAATAATAAATAAAAATTTCAGAGATATTCAACAAGAAAATAGCAAAATTCAGATAAAATAGATGGACCGGGTTATAAGCGGACAATAAAATAGACGGACCGGGTTATTAGCGGACAACTATTACTTTAGGACATGACTGATACAAGATAGATGGTAAGTTCCATAAGTTATTTCATTTTCTTAGTTTTAATAAACCTTTAAGCTTGACAAGCTAAAATCCCGAAGAGTAAGATTTTTTTACTTCAAAGTTGGCTCTCTCGCTTTAGTGTGTACCTAAAAGCTATTATTAGAAGTTCAAGAAAAGACTTGGGAACCTGGATGTAAAAGAAATATTTTAAAATAATTTGTATTATGAGCTCAAATACCTCTCTTTCTCCCACTGGACGAAGTCAAGGGAAATGTTAAACGAGTTTCTCCTTTTCCGCTATTCTACAACAAATAAAATGTCTAAAGAGAATTCCTTAAGAAAAGACTGCATATGTGATAATCAGTAATTCTCAGTAACAACTCCATTCTTTTGAAACCTTCAATAGTTAGAAGATCATTTGTGCTGGTTTAATAAAGAAGAATTTCAGTTGATGGCAAAATCAGGATTTCAGTTTCACAAAAATAGCACAGTTATAATGTAAATCTACAAACGCCCCCCCCCCCCCCCTTCACTTCATGAGACAAGAAATGAGCATACCAAACTTCCTGCCTTCTTCCCTCATGTCTTCTAGTATATCTTCGTACTCTCCATCGTCTGTGAGTTCACCAACTGCAATCACCTTCATTGTACCCAAAGCAAACGGGCCATAAACCATTAACACAAAACAATGCATATACACATTCATATAAATAAACACAATCATAAGGTATAAAGCTGTAAATACCTCGGATAAGCATAACACTTTAGTTGGTACCTCATCTGGTTCTGGAGCTCCCACCCCAAATCCAGGTAGATTCATGCCACCAATTTGAAAAGCCATTTTCTACATTCAAAAATTACAAAATTAGATCAGTTAATGATGAAGGGGGCATAGAAACTGAAACTAGAGCTATTTGTCATTTCACCTGCATAGCTATATGTTGCTGTGCCTGAGCTAGTATGGTATCTTGTTCTGATTTACCCTGCCCACTGCTGTAAAATGATTGCAAGAAAGAGCCAAATCATGTGAATGAACTTATATATCATCACTTATAGCAAAAATCCAGTCAAACTTATCACAGACCAAAATTACAGACCATAAATCAGGACAAACATCTGCTTCAGCAACTTCCAGAAGTGTACAAACACCAATTATATATATGTGTGTGTGTGTGTGTTAACTGGTCAATATTGGATGATGCCTAGATAAGACTAATTTCACTACCAGTTAAGAACCACAGACATCTGAACAAGACTTTTTCCACCTAATAATTGAAATTCTGAGTAGGTCAGGTAATAGGTTGAAATTAAGTTTGAATAGACTTGTCACAGAAGGGGAGCCGCCTTGGAACAATGGCTGGAGTTGCTGCCATGTGACTTGGAGGTCACATGTTCGAGCTGAGGAAGCAGCCTCTTGCATGTAAATGCAAGGGAAGGGTGTCTACATTAAGCCCAAGGCCGACCCTTCCCGGCCTTGACCCCACGCATAGTAAGAGCTCTTGCAGCACTATGTTCCCCTTTTAAGAGATTTGTCAAAGAGCTACAAGTATTTTGACAAAACCTGTTAAACTACTTGCTTGTAGAACCAACCTGAATGTAGCACGCCTAACAGTAAGGGTTTTATCACCCATCTTTAATCCATTTAGGGCAGCACAGGCAACATCAGTTGCAGCTTGATCCTGAAGGGTGAGTACATCAGTTAGGCAAGCAGATAAAAAACCTCTGAGCCATTACAAAGTGACGAGAATGTTGAAGGCTGAAAGATAAAGCACTCCAAGGAACATGGAGAATGATATATGGAAGGTGAGATCTTAACAATCAAAATGCTTAATTTCCCTTTATGTTGCGGGTAGAATTAATGAATCAAAAATATATACAAATAACCAATCTGTCAAAGGCATCAAAATCTTGAGTATCACAACCACGGTGTAAGAAATGCTACAAGGAAGACTCACCTCATAGACGCAAAAGCCATACCCTTTAGAGTTTCCAGTATCTCGGTCCTTCACAAGGTCAAACCCACGTAAAGGTCTGAGTAAGTCAGGAATATACATCAGAACGCAAGGAAAATTTTAATAATGATTAAAGTATCATAAAGCCTAAAGTGATCGCCAAAAAAAGCACCAAACAGAAAGGCATACCCAAAGGACTCTAGCAACTCTCTTATCTGTACTTCAGTGAAATGGTATGGCAACCCGCCAACAAATATGCGGTCAGGTCCTTCAGCTCCACCAATACCACTATAATTCAGTTCCAAGTCAGTGGAGTAGAACATATATGTTTAAAGATTAAATGGATTGCTTTGTCTAATGAATTACATGCTAAATGCTTATAAAGGACAGTAATCAAGTAGAAGAAGATAAATATGAAAATGAAAACAAATGCATTAATTCACCCTAGGGCAGCTTGACTATGCTAAAATTTGACATGGTCTCAAATCCAGGCAGAAAAGAGAAGTAAACCAAGAGTAAGGCTTTGCTAAAACAAATTAAAAACTTGACTAGTAATCTATGTCCTAACTCTTGATTCATGCATCAAGATCTCATCATTGCTTTGATAAGCACCACGCGCAATAAGCAGTACCATCAAATAGACAAATACAGATGGAAGTTCCCCACTTACCCTGGTGTAAGCCCAGCAGCAGCTAGATTAAGGTGAGGGTTTGGTTGGCTGGGACCAAGGGATGCAGCTAATGATGGATTGTAGTCTGTAGGCCTTCGGACCCTCACTGAGACTCCCTAGTAAGATCAAGAAAGGAGCAGGTTAAGTGAGGAATTAGTACGCTCAAATAGCTGATGCCAGTCCTGTCAACCACCAAAGTCAATAGGTCAACTTCTGGTAACACTAAAATCAAATTCACCACACATGAAAGCCAGAATTTTTGAAAACAGGCTCTTTTCCATCAGCGTAGACCCAGTATCAGAAATTTAAGATACATTCTTTTTAAAAGAAAACAGTAACAGCAAATTTAAAATTGGCATGAAAGTTTCTACGTACATTAACACAATAAAAGAAAGTGAAAATCTGAAATTGAAGTATCATTAAGGGTTCAAAAAACCTCTCATTCTGTATGCTATTTCAGACAAATCCAAGGGTGCTCTCATTCTGTATGCTATTTCAGACAAATCCAAGGGTGCTACTTGCGTGGTCGTGTGTGTAATTGTGTGTGTGCATCTGTGTGTGTGCGCGTGTTAGAGAGAGGGGGTTTAGTCTAATTCAGCATGCCTCAAAGATGATCCCATCGAGTGCCATAGCATTACTGGCTTCTTCAACTGTTCTCATCTCCACAAATGCAAACTTCTTTTCGTGGTTAATGTACACATTCACAACTGCATCCCCTGCAACAAAAAGGTGGATCAAGTGATGCAATCTGACAATGAAAAGGTGAATAGTTAGTAAGAAAGGAATATGAAAACATAAATCTATCTGACTAAACTAACCTGGGCCAGAAGAGTTCCCACCAATTGCCGTCATAATATGGCTAAAGAAGGTTGCTATTGTCTGTTCCAAACATTTACAACAACAACAAAGCCTTAGTCCCAAAATGATTTGGTGTCGGCTAACATGAATCGCCATATGGCATTGTAAAAAAAATGTGCTTATGCAACCACTAGGTCACAGTTGAACAAGCACAATTAGAACAAAATTTAACGTCCGACATGAAAAAGCACAACAAAAAACATTACAAGAAGATAGAAATTATGATGCTTGTCTGCTAAAGTAACGAAAGACAATTGTGGTATACATATACACCATATAACTAGTATTAAATGTGCTAATGCGCATCTTCCAAGTGTTCCTATATGGTCTTTTACAAATAAAAAAAATAAAAAAGGTCCCCATTTGGAATCCACTTTACGGTAAAATCTAATGCCTTTGGCCCAAAAATAACAGCATTAACACTAATTACTAGCTTGGAAATGACGACTTGTCCTACCCTAGAAGAACAAACATAAAAATCCAATTCCTCTCCTTCCTCAAGCCACCACACACCACTCCTACACACCAAAACATTGAAATAAAAATAAAAAGAGAAAATGCCCATCAATGCTTCCAGGGCTACTGCCACCAAAACAGCTCATTGCAGGCGCCAAACCACCAACAACAAAAAGAAGAGCCCATCACTCCCAGACACAAACACCGAAATACAGAGAGAAAGCCAAAGCGAATTCAGTATCTAGGTTAACCAATATCTAAAGCAAGCCACCAGCATCTAGATCTGGGTTAACAGATATTTCGAATAATCAAAACCAAGATGTCCAAAAATAAAATTCCCAGATCTTGTCAACGGCACTTTTGGGTATGATGATGTAGGCAACTTGGAGAGAGACGGAAAGGGAGAACTAGAGTTGGAGCGGTAGTTGCAGGGAGGGAGACTGAGTGGCAAAACGAAAGTAGGAGAGAGAGAGAGAGAGACCAAGAGGTGACGGGAGAGGGAAGAAAGAGAGTTCCCATAGATGGTAGGGGAGAGAAATCCGGCTAATAGGGAAGGAAGAGAGAGTGTGGCGTTGAAGATAAGTAGGGAAAGTGATGTTTTTGTTGAAGTCTTGACAAAGTAGGGTTTGTTGGATTGGGTGGGTTATTCTTATATTTTCATGAGAATAAATAAGAAAGGTTGTTATTTTAGTTCGGCCCATTTAGGAAATGTTTCGCAATAGGGGATGCCAAAGAAATGAATAAATAAAAATAAAAACCATAAAGGAGTACTAAAGAAAATAAGCATTATTTATAATTTACAGATTAACTTGATCCATCCTTACCTCCTACAATTTTTGTAACTTTTAAGTTTGTAAAGAAACAAATGTGCATTTCATACTAAACAAAATAATGTAAATAAGATATACCAAGGCAATAACGAGGGAAACGTCTAATAAATTCAAGTAAAGAACCTGCTCGTTAGCCAATGGGGGCAGACCACCAACATATACTCGGCGTGCATGCCTTGTAGCCTACACAAGAAAATAAAGGAGAATTTCAAGTAAGCCACCAACAACAAAGCACTCACACAAGTGAGTCATGCTATGAACATTGAATTTTACCTGCTGAGTCATAGCTTGGGCTGGCATTAAGGGATAAGCTCCCAACTGATTCGGCAAGTAAAAATATGTTTGTGCAAGTAAAAAAGAACAAAAGAAAAAAAACTAATAAATAATTAACGAAAGATGAATCAGGAGTAAAAAGTAGTACCTGTGGTGTCCCAAAAGATATTATGTTCTGGAACATACCGGACGCTGCTTGAGGAACATCTGGCACTTGTCCTACAAAATTAGCAAAGAGAAATTAGGAAAATGCCAAACAATGCATTTCTGGAATTAATAGGAAGCATTGCAACTAAATGTTAAAGCAAGTAGATCTGCAATATCTTCCCCAATAAAACTCTAATTTACTGGGAATCGGAAGGACAAAAATAATAAGCCTATTTCATACCTAGGTTTTTATAGCATTCAGTTCTAAAATATGAAATAAATTCCACCACTGTTGATGCTGGGCAAACAATTGCAATTCAACCAAATGATAATACTTGCCAGCTGAAGATGAACAAGATCCAGCAAATCCGAGCACTGGTTCTCCGTTGAACAAAAAATCTACAGTGGCAACGCCTTTGGGAAGTACAGAGGGACATGTAGCCCAACATTGCCTTCTTAACCAATGATAGACAACAACACAAGCAAAAAACAACACACAACAGCCAACAACACAACAATTGTTCTCAGTTTTGGTAATAAATAATAAGATAAAACATAATCTGCATCATGTATCAAAGACTGGAGAAATACACCACAAACACAAATTTAATATACATAGCTATCTATGCATAATAACCTGACATAAATAAAAAAAAAAAAGATGATACATAATAGCAGAGGATAAAAACTAACCTGGTGCACCCGGCAAGGATGCAGCAGCAGGGGGTGCCATGTCAAATCCACTTGTTCTCTTGCTGTAAACAAAGAAACAGGATAGATATGGATAAAACTGACTATTGCTTATTTCTAAAAAGATACTTTTGACATCAAAAGAAAAAAAAATGATTCCCTAATAAGATTGATCAATGAAGGATAAAACTGACTATTGCTTATTTCTAAAAAGATACTTTTGACACCAAAAGAAAAAAAAATGATTCACTAATAAGATTGATCAATGAAAATTTGAGAAAGTGTTCAACAGATGAGCTTAAGAAATATGATGCAAATAAATTTGATGGAAACAGAGGTTAGTTTAGTCAATTGATTGAAAAAGGACGGACCAAAAGAGAAAGCTACTCTTATATTGTGATGACCCAAAAAGAAATACACATGTAATGTGACATATGACCACCCTTAGTATCAAATCAACAGCATTTAGGCTACATCAATAGCTGCCCCGGTAACTAAAATCTGCATTCAGTAGTGATTTGTACTATAAACATTGTCAAATGACAAACTAGAAAGGTGACCATGCAAAATGAGAGAAAATGAAGAGACTTAAACCCTTGAGGATTTCAAAACCAGCCAGAATGCAATTAAAAGAACAGTGGGTGAATACAAGATCATGGAAGGAAGAATAAATATAATTCCCTCAAATTGGCATGCGTACAAAGATAGTTGACATGATGAACATTTGTTTGATATACATTATTGGGCCCCTCTCTGTAAGCTTTTAGATAAGTTGGTAACTTAAAATGGTATCAAATTCAATATCAACTTAGGTTCAGTTATCCAGCTTTCTTTCATTCCCACACTATTATGAGGAAACATGTTAGGGTGCCCCTACATGGGCATCTTCATTTGTCTCTCCACGTGTTGGTAGATCACACTTGAGGAGTCGAGTGGTTAAGCTTGAGAAACATTAGTGGGTCCCAGTGTAGCAGCTTAATATTTTAAGTGAGTTGGAACTATATTATATTTAAACAAACAAGGAGTGACAGCGAAGGAGATTGTTGTTCTAGTGCAAAAATCAACATGAGCAACATAATCCAGATTGAAAAATCCCACAAATACGGAAGCAAAATAATACGGTTTTGTTGTATTAAGAATAATTATACTTCCTGAATCACCAGCGAGCTAAAGAAGAAAGAGGTGCCAACTTGCCATCAACCTGTCTGTTTATATTGTCATTTCTAAACAATTAGTGGCAGAAAACACAGAGACTAAGACTGGCCTAGAGAGGTAAAAGTTATAGTTAATGACAACTTTAAGTACCATCGTCAATAACAAGTATGGAACTTTGGTTTCAAATCAATCAATTATGACAGGTGAAAAAGCTCCATGTCTAAGATCCAAATTAAATGGTGAATCAACTGAAAAAAAAAAAAAAGAATTAAGCAGAAGAAAAGTTAAAATAAAGCCAAACCATGCAGGTCTATCTTTGTTAGTAACATTACACGTGACTCACTTTCTAACTCAGTTATAGTATACAAAATTAAGCATAAGAGTTTGGTTAAATGGATCCCTAATGACAGGTGGACAAATTCCACAATCTAACATCCAAGTGAAGTGGTGAGTCAACTCAAAATAAAACTAAAGAGAACGAATCAAAATAAAGCCAAATCATACATTTCAACTCCTTAGTTTGAATACATCATACACAATTCACATTCTTGATGATCCACTTCTTAACAAAGGTGATTGTAAAAATCTTTCTAGTAACTTATTAAATCCAATTCCTACTTTCGAGCAGAGAGTAATCTTACAAATTGCTATTATATTTAAATCGCATTAGATGTTGGATTCCGTGATAGGTTCATCCCAGATACCCATATTCGTTTATAACTAAAATTACTATGCTCAATAAGTTAGGTATAAAGGAGAGATAATATTCTTAAGAAAGAATGAACTAATACAGCTTCAAAACTTAAAAGAGCATAAACTCTATCATTAATAAGGGCAACAAGCCTCTGCAATTATTGAAACAGGCGCTTGGGCACACAATTATCGAAGACACACCATAGATAGAGTACTAATGTTTTCCACAAGTATGAAAAGTAGCATCAAAATTTGCACTGATACAGTAACCAATGTGACAATCGCAAAAGGCAGTGAAGCATGGAAAGAATTTGGTAAAATGCAAGAAAAAAAGATGAGACAACTTAGCCAAAAATGACAAGAACATGTTTCAGTCAAAGACTCAAAGCTATTAAAGACCTTTTTGAGCGGGATCTAGAACTCTCCCTCGATCCTTCCAATGAGGGGGAACCTGATCTATGTCTATGATGCCTCTCTCTATCACGATCATAATCGTTGCGCCTGAAAAAATTAAAGGATGCTCCGTTAGACAAAAGGTATTCAAGTGTACAATCAATGTGAGCATAAGACATCATTGTGAAAACAATTGCTTTATAGCAAAATTAGAAACAGTTAAGTCAGCAAAAGGCAGAACCTGCTATATTCATGATTCCTAGAACGGCCACCGCTATCATCATTTCTCCCCCTCCCTCTGTCATCCCTCGTGCTTCTATCCTTATATTCTCTGGGTCGACGTTCTCTATCATTTTCCCTGTCTCGGTCCCGGTCTCGGTTCCGGTCCTGGTCCCGGTCTCTATTCCTCGGTCTTTCACCGTCTGATTCGCGAAATTTGTGCTGCAATAGTCCAACATGAGTTAAACCAGTCTGAAGGGTTCAATGAAGACTCCAAAGTTAGGAAAAAAGAAGCAAACACTTTATGACGAAGAGCGTAAGTACTGGATTTCAAGAGCAGATGATAATTTAAATGAATGAAAACAAAACATGAAAAGAGCATAGAAGAGAAAAATATGTAACATAATTAATTCAAAAAATGTCAGCGTGTTCACTAAGACAACAGGTTAAGTAAACACTGAAGATTGAACAGTCAAAGGCGTACATTTGGTAACGTATTTGGAAACAGATTATTGTCCTTGTAGATTATTCAGCATGAACTATATGGCTACTAGTTATTATACTCCCTCAGTTAACTGCTCAAGATTGATTCTCTCATTAGCTTAGAATTCAAATTCTTCAATCTAAGCTCAATCTAATACTATAAATGATTCAGCTTTGCAATGAATAATAAGAAATCATCGAATTACACTTAAGTAAATAGCTATGCACCTCAGTGAAACATAAATCAACACACACACACACATATAGTAATTCACAGTAAACACATATAATTTGTAAAATTAGAGCTAACTGACGAATAATTGCAAAATTATTGTAACGGAACCTTTTGATTGTTGGAATCTCGATCTTCGAACACGTCGTAAGGTGATGATGCTCCACCTCCATCGCCATCTCCGTTGTACCGATGATTATTGTGACGTGACATTGTACAGAAATCCAATTCGAAAGCCTCAAAATGCTGAGATTGATCCCTAATTCGATTTCTGCCCTAAATTGACGTGTTCGAGTAATCATCAACGGTTCGACAGTCATAGATCAGTGCTCCTTCGCAACTATTTGGGCTCAAAAGTAATATAAAACGGTAGTAATTAAAGCCCAACTATTTAGCAGTTTATTGGGCAAGCAATTTCTTCGGCCCAAACAAACATCCAGTTATTACACAAAATAGCCCCAAATGTTTTGCCCTAAGATAAGATGGATTAATTTCAAAAGGGACCTTGTCAAATCAATAAAACGCATATAAGGACACCGAATAAACTATAAAATAAATTGAACGGAATAAAAGTGATGGGCTAGATCCAACGTACGAAACTCAATTATTCAGGCGGTACTACAGAAGAGTCATCAAGCAGGCCGACCCAATTATTATAAGGCTCACGCCCAACAGCAAATATCAGTCGACCTAGCTCATTGTCCGACCTCCTTGGTCCCGACCTAGCTTTGTCCGACATGCGATCTCCTCCTTATACAATTCTATCCTGCTAGGATACGAAGTCAGGTCGACCCTGATACGCTCAGGCAACCTTGACCTACAGATACGTACGTCGACCTACAGAGTCATAATGCGTCTATAATTCTTTCCATAACAGAATTCCTACAAATCAGGAGTTAATTACGTTCACGATTGTTTTCACGATCCTATCCACGACTCTAGAGATTTCATGCAATCCTATTACAATTATACTTCATCTCAAAGGCTATAAATACCTCACAACATCCACGGTTTAGAGGTAATTGCTATTTGTTATTCTGAATATCTCTTGTTTATTATAATTTATAAGCTCATAAACACCATACTTACTCTCACGTCCGAGGGTCTAAACCGGAGACCATCTCGGCTAGTTGTGGGTTTATTGTTTCAGGTCAAAAGCTAGGAGATCAGTCATGATTGCTAGATGTAGGCTGATCAACACGTTCTCTGCAGCATCACAAATATATAAAACAAATAAAGGGTTTAACTGGATCAAAATTCCAAATAAACTCCATATCCTCACAAAAAAAACCTCCCGTCCTCTACCCTCCCTTTTCCTCATTCACGCCACAAACACACACTCACACACAAACTCTCTCTCTCTCTCTCTCTCTCTCTCTCTCTCTCTCTCTCTCTCTCTCTCTCTTTTCTACACTGAAGACTTTCTCCGGTCACGTCTTCGATCCCATTTTCTCCGGGTCTCTTTTGATCTTAGTCTTCTGCTTAGCGCCAGAGAAGAAGATGGAATGAAAAAGACAACAGACCCAAGGAGGAGATGCATCAAACTAAAGAAAACATGAGCAGGTCTTTCCAGATCCGATCTTCCTTGCCTCCTACCAATCGGTGACCAACATCCGACCTCCTTCCTCCTCTCTATTATTCCTCTCCGGTCAGATCTGCATGAAGCACCGATCTATCCAAATTTGGTCTTTAGGCTACAACGCAGATTCAGATTGTAACTTGTGAAAAACAATTTATGTTTGTTGTACTTGGATTTTTTTCGCAAGATAAACAAAAAGATAATGAAGTTGATTTTTCTGGGATAATGGAGTGTGACTGTTGTAAGCTGCTTAGAATTTATTGTCCAAGTACCATTGTTTAGTTTTTTATATGTATTTTATCTGAGATATGGTTTTATGTTTGTGCAATGAATATCTTATGAATTTTATAGTAGCAAATTGTATAATTTTGATGAAAAAATATACATATTTTGATTAAAAAAATATGTCTTATATGTCATGTATAAGACTAAATCTAGTCATGTAGCTAAGTATAGGGATGTAAATGGTTCGGTTCAAATCGCGGTTCGGAACCGAACCAAACCATGCGGTTTAGTTCGGTTTCAAGTAATCGTGATTTGGTTCGGTTCCAAAAATTGTCAAATCGTGTGGTTCGGTTTGGACCCCCAAACCACGGTTCGAGACCGCGAGACCGAACCACCAAACCGTTCAATATTAACCGTAGATATGTATATCTTTCATTTTCACCTTACATTTAGATTTGAAAACCCCTAATTCTATTCATGATTTTAGCCCATAACCCTTTTTTCTTTTGGTTTATCTTCTTGTAATAATGTTAATTTACTCTTTATCACATACCATTAAAATTACTCAAATGGCATGTTGTTATCATAAACATTGAAAAACAATTTCAAGTTGTGTTTAAATACTTAATCTCTTATGTATGTTATGTTTGGAAAATTCAAACAAACATGACAATAAATTGTGTAATTTGAAACCATGTTCTAATTAATGGTTTAATCAATGTTCTATTTCATGGTTTGACCCGTGATTTGAATTGTGTAAATTGCGGTTCGAACCGTAAAATCAAACCGCAGTTCCATGGCAGTTTGGTTCGGTTTAGTTTGAATTTTTTTCACGGTTCGATTCAGTTTGATATTTTTTCAAACCGATAACTAGTAGTTTGGTCCGTAAATTGGCCCAAACCGAACCATTTACACCCCTAGCTAAGTAGCTATTGAATCCATGTGCAATGATCAAAATATACATGGATTCAGTAGCTAAGTAGCTACTGAATCGAAGTGTAATTTTTCAAATACACATGGATTCAATAGCTAACTTTCTACTGAATCCATGTGCAATCTTTAAAATATAAATGGATTCAGTAGCTAACTAGTTACTGAATGCAATGTTTAAAATACATATGAATTCAGTAGCTAAGTAGCAACTGAATTCAAGTGTAATGTTAAAAAATATACATGAATCATGTAGCTAACTAGCTTATGAATCCAAGTACAATGTTCAAAAATACCCATGGAGTAGCTAAGTAGCAACTGAATCAAAGTGGAATGTTCAAAAATACACATGAATTAAGTAGCTAACTAGCTAATGAATTCAAGTATAATGTTCAAAAATACATATGGATTCAGTAGCTAAACAACTAATGAATCCAATTGCAATGTTAAAAAATACACATAGATTCAGCAGCTAACTAGCTACTGAATCCATGTGCAATTTAAAAAAAAAACATATAGATTTAGTAGCTAACTAGCTATTGAATACATGTGCAATGCTAAAAAATATACATGAATTCAGTAGATAGTTAGCTATTGAATCCATATGTATTTTAAGAATTTCATTGTTGTTAATTTATTTTTTTTCAAAACGCTATTTCCATGAATGTAGTTTGATTCGTCACTTATAGATATTGAAATATTTAATTTTGAAATTTGAAAAAATTTGGATGATGACGTGACGGATTTTGAATTTAAAAGGTCAAATGACATTCTAAAGCTTTCTCCTTAATATCATATTAATTGCAAAAATGTCAATGCCGCTATTCAAGTAATTTCTAATTTCAAACCTTAATTTATCTTTTATCCAATAATTGTAGTTAATTCTCATGATAATCATTTTAATCGATTCTCATTGTATTAAGAATATATATATATATATATATATATATATATATATATATATATATATATATATATATATATATATATATATATGTATATATGTATATATATATATGTATACATATATATATATATATATACATATATATGTATATACATATATGTATATACATATATACATATATATATATATATATATATATATATATACATATATATATATATTCTCTCCGTCCCACAATAAGTGACACACTTTGTCATTTTGGGCGTCTCACTGATAAGTCACACTTCCTAAAATGGCAAAGAATCTTTACTATTTCCTCCATTCATTCTCTCTCCTATATTATTTTAATACTCACAACACCATTATAATTTACTATTCTCTCCACTCATTCTCTCTCCTACTCAACTATCTACACTCACAACACATCAACCTTTTCACTTTTTCCTTAATTCCCGTGCGGAACAGTAACTGTGTCACTTATTGTGGGACGGAGTATCTATATTATAAATCACACCATTGTTTTGAACAGTGGTGTGAATAGTTCCATCCGTGAAAATGACCATTTTGCCCTCACTATTCACTCCCTTTCCCATTTCGCCCTTAAAAAAAAAAATTACTCCCTCCGTCCCAGCGAAAGAGTCGGTAAATTTGTCCGACACGCAAAATAAGAAATGTGATGTAGGAAAGAGAAAAAGTTTAAATGTTGTGAGTATGAAAAATTAAATAGGAGAGAGAATGAGTGGGAGGTGATGTAAGAAAGATAATGTTGTGAGTGTAAAAGTAAAGTAGGAGAGAGAATGAGTGGAGAGAATAGTGATTTAAGGTTTCCTTTTTGGGAAAGTGGCTTTTTAAATGGGACGCCCAAAAGGAAATAAATGGCTCTTTCATTGACGGAGGGAGATAATTTTTTTTTTAAATGTGGCCTTGGACACGGCATATTTAAAAAAAAAATTAAATTAAAAAAATAAAAAAAAACAAAAAACAAAAAACGTGGCCTTGGACACGGGCTTAGGCTAGTATAGTATAAATGAGACCCTCCTTTTGCTACAGTTCTACGAATAGTGTCATATGCCAAATTTTTCATTTTGCTCTCACTAAGTTGTCCCTTTTCCAATTTGCCATTTAAATAAAATGAAAAAAAATTAAATTAAAAAAATTAATTAAAAAAAAAAAACGTGTCCTTGGACACGGGCTTTTACTAGTATAGTATAAATGGAAGCTCCACTATGAACAGCTCTTTGAACAGTTTTACCGGTCGAAATCCCCATTTTGCCCTCACTATTTTGTCCCTATCCCATTTTGCCCTTAAAATTTTTTATTTTTTTTAAATTAAAAAAAAACAAAAAACAAAAAATGTGACCTTGGACACGGCCTTAGGCTAGTATATACTATATATTATAAAAAGTGGTTCTTGCACCTGAATTATAATTATGATGGGATTAAGTGGTTGAGTGTTTGTCTTGATTTGATTGGAAACCACCTAATAAAATAATTGAGCATTGTTAATCATAATTCAAATTTATATATGGATTTTTTTTTGTTTGTTACCCAGTATATTAGATGAGGTAAATCTCGTGGTTTCAGGCTCTTAAGAACCCTGAAATCAAGGTAGGAATTAAAGTTCAAAAAATTTCCTTGGGGAAACTTGAACCGGTGACCTTTTCTTCGAAAAGCCAGCAAAGATACCACAAACAAAGGCAAAGGCCCATTAGGTTATTAGGTTATGGATTTCTTTTCTATTATGGTAAAAGGGTAGTTAATTGAATAGTGTTTCAATTATAAGTACTTCTTTGAATGGTCAAAGTTAACTTCGCCATTGTTTAGTTGAAGTTAAAACATAACTTGAGTTGTTGCTTGTAGTGGCCTTACCTAATAAAAAAATTATTTATCTACACAATAAATAATAAAGAAGGGTATTTATGAAAATTAATAATTTAAACAAAAAATTTCCTATGCATTCTTAATTCTAAAGCTTTTTGTTTAGTTGCAAAAAAAAAAAAAAAAATGGGAACAGAGGACTTATAAAAACCATTTTCTATAATATTTTGAAAAAAAATATACTCCCTCCGTCCCAAAATGTTTGTCCCATTTGACTTTTTTGTTGAACTTTGACCACAAATTTATGAGAGATGAATCATGTTCATAAAATTCTAAAAGTTGTTGTTGATAATATTATTAATGGTGAATCAATAGGAATTTTTAGAATTTCATGAACATAATTAAATTGTCATATATTTGTGGTCAAAGTTCAACAAAAAAATTAAATGAGACAAATATTTTGGGACGGAGGGAGTATCATTTAAACCGAATATGCAATTAAATTGCTTCTTTGGTGACCATAAGGTCACGGGTTCGAACCTTGGCAAACAGCATCTTGACAATTGTCAGGAGAAGACTCTAGCAAATGGTTCTCTCTCCCAACACCTGCTTGATGGAGAGCGCTTGGCGCACCAAGATTTGCCCTTTTATGCAATTAAGTGGATATGTTGTAAATAGTATGCTGGAGTTTTCAACCAGTCAAATAGAGTTTTAATTAGTAAAATGGAGATAAAACTCTTAATTTACAATCTAAAATAAACATTTAACTTGTAAGTGATAGATTAAAGGTTTAAATTTATAAATTATATACTTATTTTTTCTTCGGTAAACAACAAAATCAAATTCATTTACAAGACGAAAAGAGATGGTGCTCCACAAAGAAAATAGTGTCATCCTATACATAATGAGATCATGAATGATGTTAAACCATGAAAATAATGACCCAATTGATTTTACTTCGTTGCTGATGATAAATTCAACAAAACATTTTTTCTAATTATATTTATGCTTTCTTATGCTTAATTATAATCTCACAATGGCCAAATGTTCTATGGTGTAGTCGGTAGGACCTTTTTTTCTCTCAAACCAGATTTTTTAAAGAAAATGTTTTACCCATTTCGTCACTAAATAAATGTCTAAATTTGATTTTGCAGGAACACTCTATAAAGGTGGGATTTTCATGCATTTCAATGGTGAAGAGAGCAATTTTTTTTATTTTTTTTTTGTAAAAAGCGTTTACGGATAAAGTATATTTATAAAAAAGACATTCATTTTTGAGGATAAAAAATATCTTGAATTTATAATGTGTATGTATCACTAGTTTGTGTAATTTAATAGGACCTTTTTTTTTTTCTCAAGCTAAAATCTCTGAAGAAAATAGGAGTAATTTTGGGGTGTAATTAATTAAGACAATAAATCAATTTTGGTGCTATTCAAGACCCCATTTTCCTATCAACTTATTTGATTTAAAGATAAATTGTATTTTATGTGTTTCATACTAGTAAGTTTCACATTTGACTCCTGATTTTTCATATTCAAATTTAGAAATGCTTCAATTATTTTGAAATTGATCAAATAGAAAAATATAATATTTGTTATGAACAAAGAGTAATTTAAAATCACTTTTGCTAAAAAAGGGGGGGGGGAGGGGGAATTGCATTTTGGGCCCCAAAGTATAAGGGATATTACTATGTCAGGCCCTATTCTATCACTATTTACAATATAGACTCCAAAGTTGTTATTATGTTAGCATTTTAGGGTTTTAACTAGTTTCGTTAGAAAAATTCGTTAAATGATCACGTGCAAGTAACGTGTCATTAACGAAGGATGTTTTTGAACAAGAACTATTTCATTGTTGTATTAATGCAAATTGAAATGAAATTTCTTAATTAAGAGGGTGAAATGAAATTTCTTAAATTAAAATGATTAAAATAAAAAGAAAGAGCCCCACACTCTACCTTGCTCTTCATCTCCCTAACCTCACCCTTCCCCAACACCATTACTATCATCTCACAGCCCCCACCCATCACTTTCGCTCACACACTACCATCCCACTTTTCGTCCTCCAACATCACCATGAACGAAACTCGAATTTGCGGGTGAATTCGCCCTAATCCCAGACCATAGGCCTAAAAAAATATCATTTTCAAACCCTTTAGCGTGTTGAATCCGGACAGTAGTGAAGAAGAAAGACGTTAGAGAGAGCAGTAACCGAAGAAAAAGATTCAGATTTGTTTAATTCACTTTGATCGATCACCTCTATCTTCATTTTCGTCTTTCTTCCGACCATTGACGACAAAGTTGTCTCTCTTCCTCCATACTTGATTAGCATGCATAATTAGATCGACGCCATAAATGGGGGGGGGGGGTGGAAAGTGATGCGGCGTATGATGGGGGAGGGGAAAGGGTGGGGTAAGGAGAAGAGGGGAGGGGATCGAAAATCAAGGGCGTGATGGAAGGTTTGAAGCCTGAAAGTGGGACTTTATTTATGAAGCCGGAGGTTTTAAGGCGTTATTTTAAAGGGGGATTGTATTTGACGGTGAAGGAGTCTCAGGAGAGAGAGGGATTCTAGTGGGTTTGGGTTTGAGTTTGGGTTTTTCATTTCTTTTATAATACTAAGGTGGAGTAATTTTTCTTAAAAAAAGTTAAGAGTAATTTTTGATTATGACTATTAATTTCCATCCTATTAATATTGTATTTTTAAATCAATAAAATAATTATTATTGCTTCAAAAATGAAATATTTTAATCTAATAATGTTTCCAACATAATATATTAATGTTTTTAGAAAATGCTTTAATTGTATTAACTTTCTTTAGTTTTATTAAAAAAATTAGATAATAATTATTTTATTTTGTTTTAAAGTTTGAAACATAAAATGGGATATACAGTTACAAAAAGATTATTAATTTAGATTTTCTATTTTGGTTATTTATTTTTATTTAATTTGCATTAAAACAACAATGAAAGAATCCTTGTTAAAAAAAATATTCTCTGTTAAATGACACGTAGTTTGCACATTATCATTTAACGGATTTTTTAACAAAACTAGTTAAAAATCGTAAATGCTAACATAATAACAACTTTGGAGCCTATATTGTAAATAGTGATAGAATAGGGGCTGAATTATAAACACCCCCTAAATTTTTTTGGGGGGGGGGGGTTTCCAAAAGAGTAGGTCTCCGGAGAAACGCGTTTCTCCATAAGTTATGGAGAAACGTGTTTTTCTGGATATCCTTTCAAAATGTTCTGGATATCCAGAACACGTTTCTGGATATCCTTTCAAAAGGTTCTGGATATCCTTTCAAAAGGTTCTGGATATCCAGAACACGTTTCTGGATATCCTTTCAAAAGGTTCTGAATATCCTTTCAAAAGGTTCTGAATATCCAGAACACGTTTCTGAATATCCTTTCAAAAGGTTCTGGATATCCTTTCAAAAGATTCTGAATATCCTTTCAAAAGGTTTTGGATATCCTCCAATACAAAATTTCTGGATATCATCCAATACAAAATTTCTGGATATCATTTCAAAAGGTTCTGGATATCCAGAAACCCGTTTCTTCATAACTTATGGAGAAACACATTTCTCCCTAGATTTTGGCTTTCCAAAATGCAATTTTCCAAAAAATAAAATTGTAACTCAAATGTGCATCACACGTGAAAAATTAGCATATTCCTTTTATGTAGGAAAAATGACAAATTAGAGTTTAAAGTTTATGAGATGCGTGTCAATCGGGATACGAAGTTCTAATTTTGTCAATTTAGTTTTCAAAATTAACAATGTTGGTTAGTGTTTATTTTTTTTAAGAATTTGTTAGAAAAATGGGTTAATTACAAAATAGGGCATGGAGTCTTATAGCATGCCCCCAATCAATCAGAGTCTTACTTTTCAATTTTTAGAATTTAGGGCCTAAAGTGCCAAAATTTGTCCAATTTAGAAATTTTAACGAAATTTGTTAGAAAACTCAATTAAGTTGTGGCACATGCAACTTTATAAAGGGTAATTCAATAATTTTATAGGGCAAGACCGAAAATAACAAGATTTTGCAATTTTCAGGCACTAAATTAATATAAACCTAACGTCTGGCCCCAATTTGGATAAAGTACACCCAAGTTCGAGCCCCAATAAAATTACTGAATTACTCTCTATAGAGTTGCATGTGCGTGACACATGATGACTTAACTGAGTTTCTAATGAATTCTATTTAAAAGCCCTAAATTGGGTAAATTTTGGCACTTTAGGCATTAAATTGTCAAAATTGAAAAGTCAACCCCGTTTGAAACCTGCTATGAGATTTCAGGCCCTATTTTGCAATTAACCATAGAAAAATTTGTTGAGCCAGGCCCCAATTAACACATACCCCATAAACTTTGGACCCTAAAATGACAATACCCCTAAATTTTTGTACCTTAAATTGCCAATTTTTTCTACAATTCCTTCCAAAAACCCCTAACTCTGATTATTGTTGCTAACATTAAACTCTAAATTGATGAAAATGAAAACATTAGAGCCCGAGTAGCACATATCCCCCAAAATGGACCCTATTCCCCTTTTATATAAAGTTGACACAAAAATTTCCTATTTCTCGAATGAAAATTACTCCCTCCTTCCTAAAATATTTGTCCCAATTAACTTTTTTGTTGAACTTTGACCACAAATTTATGAGAAATTAATCATGTTCATGAAATTCTAAAAGTTGTTGTTGATAATATTATTAATGGTGAATCGATAGAAATTTTTAGAATTTCATGAACATAATTAAATTGTCATATACTCCCTCTGTCCCGCTACAAACCGCACACTTTTTATTTTGGGCGTCCCATTACAAACCGCACACTTCCTAAAATGGCAAATAATCTTTATTATTTCCTCCACTCATTCTCTCTCCTACATTATTTTAATACTCACAACACCATTATAATTTACTATTCCCTCCACTCATTCTCTTTCCTATTTTACTTTTACACTCACAACATTTATATCATTATTTTTTTCCTTAATCCCCGCGCAAACAAGAATAAAGGCTAAGCATTCTTGGACGGGGAAGATTTGTGATCAAAGTTCAACAAAAAAAAGTCAAATGGGACAAATATTTTTGAACGAAGGGAGTATTATGGATCATAAAAAAATGAAAATTTGTAATATAAATTTCCGAAAATAGCTGTGGAGATGTGGACGTGTTTGTCACGTGGTGTGTTTTGGTCCAAATGTGAACGTGTGTATCCATCCATAGAGCATTAGTCTAAATCATAAAAACTGGTTAATGTTTGCTTTTATGGTTGTCAATTAACGGACCACTGGTACGCGTTGTCAAATTTTATATTATTGACCTATTTTGCTATAACATTTTCTATTTTGGTGGTCGAAGATTTGAAGCTACCAAAAACATCTGTCGTTACAATTTTCAAGCCAGAATAATTTTCAACAATTATATATTCTCCCCATCTCGTTATAATAGTAACACAATAATTGAAAAATCATCTCAAAGTTTTATTCATGAATTGAAGCCCCTATATATACAAGTCTTGTAAAGCTTTCGTACTACAATTAGGAAACTGTTATAGGAAAGAAAATTTGAATACAAATAGAAAAAGGAAAAGGAAAACATATTACTTGCAGCTTAAGTAGATCTAGAAGCATCTAGATGTAGTATCCTTATCATGCCCCTCAAATTGGACGGCCGGAGGGAAAAATCAATCTTGGACATGATTTTGAGATATCTTAGACTTGGACGAGGAAGCGGTTTGGTAGGAGCATCAGCAAGTTGATCACTTCCTGAAATATGGGATACACGCAATTTCTTGGCTTGAAATTGTTCACGAACAAAATGATAATCAAGAGATAGATGTTTCATTCTTGAGTGAAACTTGGGATTTGTTGCAACATACGTAGCACCTACATTATCACAATAAATGACTGGTGGATCCGAAGAAGAAACAAGTAGTTCACTAAGCATAAAACCTCAGGTGTGGTTGCTGCAACTGCTCTATACTCGGCCTCAGTAGAGGAGCGAGCTAGAGTTTTCTGCTTACGAGAATTGCATGATATAAGATTGGAACCAATGTAGACAAGATATCCAGTTGTATAGAAATATAATTATCCTTGTCATCGGCCCAATCAGCATCAGTAGTGAATGCATGTAGCACAAGAGGACAATTATGTTTAAGAAATAACTCATGATGACTCGTGTCAACCAAATTGCGAAGAACTCTCTTAAGGGCGGCCCAATGAACATTAGTAGGAGCATGCATAAATTGAGAGAGTCTATTAACAGCAAAGGAGACATCAACACGACTTCTTTAAAGAAAGATACTGCAAGACACCCAAAATTGTATGATACTCGGTAAGATTGGAGATGGGGGATCCTGAATGAATCGAAAGAGAAGCATTAGGTGCCAAGGGAGTGGGAACCGAACTCGCATCCAACATATTTGTCCTAGATAAAATATTCTGAATATACTTATGCTGACTGAGAAAGAGACTATGTTTGTGAGGAATGACTTCTACACCAAGAAAATATGAAATTGTGCCAAGATCTTTTAAGGAAAACTGAGAAGAAAAAGTGGAGATGAAATCATCAAGGAGAGAAGTGTTGGAGCCATTAACAATAATATCATCAACATAGACAAGAGAAAAAATAACACCAAGAGAATGATGAAGAAAGAAAAGAGAGGCATCAGACACACTATTCTTGAACCCAAGAGAGAGAAGATACTGCTTTAACTCATTGTACCAAGGACGAGGTGCTTGCTTGAGACCATAAAGGACTTGACGTAATTTGCACACATAGGACGGATGAGACATACTTATAAAGCCAGAAGGTTGGACCATGAACACGTCTTCATGAAGAGATCCTTGCAAAAATGCATTGTTTACGTCAACTTGACGAAGCACCCATTTGTTAGAAACAACAATAGATAAAACAAATACACGAATTGTGTGTGTTTAACAAACCGCACTAAATGTCTCAGAATAATCAATGCTAGGACGCTGATGAAATCATTTGGCAACAAGACGAGCCTTGTAACGATCAATGGTGCCATCAGGATTATACTTAGTGTGAAAAATATACTTACAACCAATGGGATTTTGAGACGGTGCTGCAGGAACAAGATCCCAAGTGTGATTATTTATGAGAGCATTATACTCAGACTGCATGGCCTCTCTCCATTCGAGAATTTTAAGTGCCCGAGAATAGGTGGTTGGTTCCGGATTGGGATTGGGAAGGCTCATATTTAAGTTTAGTTTCTGGATAGTTTTATGAATGTTGTGTTGGGATTGTGTAACAGGGCGATGAATTTGGGGTGTGGGGCCGCTCGGCAAGGTGGAGACGCAGGAGGCTGTTCGGCCGAGGTGGGTGTGGTTGGAGGCTGATCGGCAGGGGTCAGGACGTGGTAAGGATCAGTTTGAGCGGAAGCAGACGAGTGTGGGGCTGCGGAAATAGGAGAAGGTGGGGCGGCAGTGGGAGTGGGTGAGGCCGAGGTATGTTTGGTGGTGGGCAGAATCAGAAGGTAAAGGGTCAGTAATAGGCGAGGAATTGGAGAATGGAAATTGATGTTCAACAAATTTCACATGGCGGGATACAAAAAATTTGGATGTTTTTGAGTCCATGCAGTAATAGGCGCTTTGGGTAGGTGAATACCCAACAAAGACACAAGGAATAGATTTTGGGTCAAGTTTATGAGTAGTGTAGGGCAGAGCCAAGGATAACACAAGCACCCAAAACTACGAAGTTTTGAGTAATTAGGTGCATAACCGAAAAGTTTAAGGAACGGAGAGTCAAGGTTAAGAGTGGGAGTTGGCATTCGATTAATGAGATAACACGCTGTCACTAGGGCAAGAGGCCAGAATTTCAGAGGCATGTGGGCATGTGTTAGAAGAGACAAACCCGTTTCAACAATATGCCTATGACGACGCGCAGAATAGCCATTGTGCTCCGGAGTGTGAGGAGGGAAAGTAATGTGACTTATTCCAAACGACAGCAAAAGAGGACGGAGTCCAATGTACTCCCCACCATTGTCACTAAAGATAATAATGATGGAGCGTTTAAAGAAAATTTCCACAAGATTTTTAAAGGTGGTAAAAACATGAGTGGCATCATTTTTGTGTTTAAGAGGATAGATCCAAGTATATTTTGTAAAGTGATCGACAAAAATAATATAGTACTTGAAAGTTGAAACCATCATAAGATAAAATTGGAGATGTCCAAACATCACTATAGATCAAATTAAGAGGACCATTGGAAGAAAGAGAATTTTCATTGAATGGTAACTTATGACTTTTATTACAGTCACTTGAATTGCAATGGAAATTTGAAACTCTAGGAATATCTAAATTGAAAGTAGTACTAATAGTACGTAGAATTGGATAAGACGGATGCCCTAATCTATGATGCCAATCAATAGTAGAAGACCGAGTTGAGGAGTGAACAACAAGAGATTGAGGAAGCCATTCGTAGATGCCAGAACTAGACTTTCCTTAAAGAAGGAGCCCCCCGTACGAAGATCCTTTACAACAAAAGAGGAAGATGAGAAAGAGACATAAACATTATTATCATGACACAACTTAGAGATAGAAATTAAATTACGAGACACTAGAGGAACATGAAAAACTTGAGTAAGTTGCAAAGGAGAAGAAGAAGTAAGGATAGAGTTAGAACCAATGTTGGAGATATTAAGACCCGAGCCATCCCCAATTATAAGTTCTTCTTTCCCATCATAAGGAGAGTGGAGTGCAAGGTTATTGAGGTCATTGATAACACGATGTGTTGCCCCACTATCGAAAAGCCAATCGGGTTGAAATTGAGGGGTGGTAGTGGCCGAATAAGTACTAGGGTGGGTGACTTGAGGACCACAATTTTGGTGTCTAGGGTTAGGAGAGGATTGGGAATTATTATTGGGAGGGGTAGGAAAAGTGGTGTTGGGATGAAGTTGACAAAAAGATTGACATTGGGATAGGAAGTGTCCAAAGTTTCAACATCATTGGTATCGTCCTTTGTAAGGGTTGCGAGGGTTTTGATTATTAGGGTTAGGGTTAGGTGGGGGATGCCGAGTTGGAAGGAAAAGAGGGAGGGGCGAAGTTTGAGTTTTGGCTTTTAGGGTTAAAGTTTCAGTTTTGAGGTTGGTTTTTGACAGCATATGCGACCGTGTTGGGGAAGGTGGTGGATGTGGTGGTGCGGTGTTTAAGGGAGAGTTCTTTGTTGAGAAGCTTCTCATGAAGCTCATCAAAGGTTATGGGTGTTTCTCGACTATGAACGACGTTGGTAACACTTTCATAGTTCGGGTCATTGAGTTGGTCGAGGATTTTGTCAACTAGGTCATCGGGGTCAATGGGGCGTCCAAGAGAAAGAAGTTGATCAGCACAATTTTTGAATTCTTGCATGTAATCGGTTATGAAACGTGTACCTTTGGTAATACTACGAATGTGGTCCTTTATTTGTTTGACGTGGCCTTTGGATGGGTTAGCGTAAGTTTTGGCAAGGATTTTCCATGCATCATATGTTGTTTGGCATTGGGATATTAGGGACACGATGGGGGTGGAGAGGGTGCCGACAAGAGCTCCTATGATTAACTTATCTTGGCGAAACCAAGTAGTGCGAAGGCCGAGATCGGTGTGGTGATGGAGGATGTGGTGGTGGGGGTGTTATCTTGGCAGGTGTGGTGATGGTTTCGGTTAGGTTTTCGGGTGGGGCTAATAGGGTTCCATTAATGTAGCCATAAAGATCATGACCAAGGAGGGTTGCTTCAAGTTGCACCTTCCATGCAATATAATTCGTAGAGGTAAGTTTAAGGATGTGAGAGAGGGAGATATAAATTAGGGGTTTGTTTGGTTCGACCGGGTTGGGAGACGAGATGTGTTCTCGGCAGACATGGAAAGAGGAGATATGTTAGGATCTTCGGGCTCGTGATACCATATAATAGTAACACAATAATTGGAAAAGCATCTCAAAGTTTTATTCATGAATTGAAGCCCCTATATATACACGTCTTGTAAAGCTTTCATGTTGGAACATTAACGATCCATTAACCATGAACCGACTCACAACTAGATTAAGAAGAGAAGGAGAAGAAGAAGAAGAATAATAATACGGAAGCGTGTACCTTGTGATTCCATGATTGTGTTCTTGATCTTGTTCTTGAATGAAAGAAGACAGTAGGGAGATAGTACTTCTAAATGATAGTGCCCACACTTGTTCTTCTTAGATGAATGAAGAATGTTTTGACTGAATTGTAAAATGATGTTAAGTGTCTCTAAATGGCTGATGGATAGCCTTTATATAGATAGAGAAGGGGCACTTCATTTAGGGACTACACCCTTTCATAAAGATGATGGTGTGAAGTTACCATTATGTCCATCATTTAATGGTACTTACACCTAATGGAATTCTACACATTTTGTCTATACTTTAACATTATTAAATGATTATAACAAATGGAACTAAATAACACATATTAATTAATCCATGTTCTAACAATCTCCCACTTGGATTAATATTAATATGTATCTTTTACTAAATAAATTCCTTAATCATTTATAATATGAATGCCAACCCTTATGTGCACGTTTATTGTCATCCAACACAATCCCGTCCATTAGTCTTATAAGTATAGGGACTAAAGGGGCAGTCGTTGTAATTGATTCGCAACTAAACCCACATTAATCACATATATATATCCAACTAAACGACATAGATTAAGTATAGATATGTAGCATGGAATATTAATGAATATATATGAAGAACGCATATATATATTCTCCAACTAGTCCTACTTAACCAAATGAGATCAACATAAATAATAACAACACAAAGAAATAGATAACAACACAAACTCCCACTGATTTAAGCATTATCAAAAGTCGTTTCACCCATATGAGCAGTATGCTCGTGAAACATCAAAAGAGATTACACTTTACAAAATGGATCCAATAACATGGAGTTTGATCCTATAAGTTGTATATCTATTTGTTCATTTTATACTTATTTCTCTTCAATAAGAGATATAACCTTATGATGTCTTTCGACATCTTTGCATCCATTAAAACATATTCGAAATACTTAATGATCTCAAAAAAATGATCCGATTTTATATACACAAGCATGTAGTTTAATGTTTTATAGGTACTTCATCATTCTTTTGGATGCGACTTAATGTTCTTCTTTTCCTAATTGCTTTGGTATTGACCAAGCATCCGAATAATAAATGCAAGGCATGTACGAGTATAGACTTGCGCATACATTAAGCTTCCTACTGCCGGTGCATAAGGGATATTTTCCATATACTTGGATTAAAATTAATTTTAGGACATTTACTTTAAACTGAATTTATCTCCCTTAGAGACAGGGGTGTCATGTGGTTTACAATTTTCCATGCTAAACCTTTGTAATACCTTCTCTACATAGCTCTTTTGTGATAATCCCAAAATACCTCGTGAATGATCACGATGAATTTGGATTCCCAATACAAAAGATTCCTTACCAAGATCTTTCATCTCAAATTTGTTTGAGAAATTTCTTAGTTTCTTTTAGAAGGTCCTTATCATTACTAGCAAGAAAATTATCATCCACATATAAGACCAAAATAATAAATCTACTCTCACTGAACTTATGGTACACACAATCTTCACCAAGATTCATTTCAAAGCCAAATGAAAAAATAACTTGGTTAAATTTTAAGTACCATTGACGAGATGCTTGCTTAAGCCCATAAATGGATTTCTTAAGTTTACAAACTAGTTGACTAGTTTGATCCGAATTAGTCACCATTCCTGGTTTCTTCATATAGATAGTTTCCTCAATGTTGCCATTGAGAAAAGCTGTCTTAACATCCATTTGATGAAGCTCAAGATCATAATGTGCCACTAATGCCATAATGATCATAAAAGAGGTTTTAGAAGATACCGAAAAAATGTTTCTTTATAATCAATACCTTCCTTTTGAGTAAATCCATTAGCAATAAGACTTGCATTATATCTTTCCATATTACCTTGCTAATCCCTATTGATTTTAAATATCAATTTATAACCAATAGGTTTTACACCTTCAGGTAATGGGACAAGATCCCAAATGTCATTGTCTTTTATTGATTTTAACTCCTCATTAATGGCATTGATCCACTTATGAGAATTAGAACTATTAATGGCTTCATGGAAGGTGATTAGATCATCTCCCACTAAACCTAAGGTGTCCTCATTTTCCGCAAGATACATATCATAAATATCCGGAATAACATTTCTTCTTTCTCTAGTAGATCTCCTTAAGAGCACCGGTTCATCCTCATTTTGAGGTTGTTGAATTTCATTATGTCCAACATTTTCATGTTGTCCGTTATTTACGGGAGTCTCTATATTATTTTGAATTGTATGTTCTTTGTTGAATTTCAGGTACAATTACTTGATTTCCAACATGAACTAAAGTTTGAGGAATAAAGAGTGGTTCCTCTAACTCTTCAAATTCAAAATCATTACTATTTCTCCCACTAATTCAACATCCTCAAGGAACCTAACATTGCCAGTCTCGAAAAATGTTCTAGTTTTCGGGTCATAAAATTTATATCCCCTAGATCTCTCGGCATACCCTACAAAATAGCTACTAACAGTATTTAGGTCCAGCTTTGCCCTCATTAGACCTTATAAGGTCTAGCATTCATGGACACCCCCATAAATGAAGATGATTTAAGGACGGTTTCTTATTCGTCCATAACTCATAAGGGGTTTTGTCGATAGCTTTTGAAGGTGCTCTATTGAGAATATAAACTGCGGTTTTTAATGCTTCGCCCATAATGAGTGAGGTAAAGAAGTACAAGAAAACATACTTCTTACCATATCCTTAAGGATTCTATTATGTCTCTCCAATACACTATGCTAGGTTTACCTGGCATGGTGTAGTGAGGGACAATCCTACACTCTTCAAAAATAGCGAGTATAAAGGACCCGGACGTTATTCACCCAATACGTTATACCGTCCGTAGTTTTCACTACCATGATCGGATTTAACGTTCTTAATAGTCTTTCTTATGCCTTAAAAGACTTGAAAACGTCCAATGATTGAAACTTTTACATGAAGAAAATAATGTATCCATAACGAGAGTAATCATCCATGAACGTAATGAAATATTGTTGACCATTCCATGAAGGATTAATGAATGATCCACAAATGTTCATATGAATTAATTCCAAGACGTTTGATACTCTCAAAGATCCTATTTCCTTTAATGTTTGTAAATTTATTCTTTAAAACACTTAATGCAAAAGTTTTATCCGGAGTATCAAGTTGTTTTAGGATTCTCTCCGACATAAGCTTTATCAATTCTCCCGTTGGAGATATGACCCAAACGCCTATTCCATAGAATACAATAATTTTCACTTGATAACTTTTGCTTAGTGCCTTTAGTTTTGATTTCATTATTATGGGACTCATTCATTTTCTTGACTGTGTCAAGTAAATTAAGATTATCGATATATGACAAAGTACTAGTACCGACAAATTTGGAATTTAAAATAAAGATCACATTTATTATTCCCAAAAGAACAAGAGTAACCCTCCTTGTCCAAAATTGTGATAGCTATTAAATTCCATCAAAAGATGGTACAATTAATGTATTATTTAATACAAAATAATAGCCAGTACTTATCATTAATTTAAAAGTCCCTATGCCTATAACTTCAACCGGATTTTCAGCTTCCATATAGATGTATTTCTCATCTTCACTGGGGATTCGGTAATTCAGGCAACCCTGCATACATGAACTAATGTGAGTTGTTACACCAAATACAACCACTATGTATATTAAGGAATTGAAACCAAATTTGCCTTAGTACAAACAAGACCAAATGACATACCATCCTGAATTCGCCATTCACGATACTTATGGTAGTCGTTCTTCATGCGAGTAAGGTCCTTGCAAAAGAAGCATTTCTTGACTTTATGATCTTTAAATGATCCCTTATGCTTCTTACTTGCAACCGCAATTTCCTTCCCTCTTCTCTTAATCCCATGAGAAGAAGTAAATGCTGAATGAGTACTTTCTAATTTGAGATATTTCATCCTATCTTCCTCTAATGTCATATTGTGAAAGTAATCCATTAATATTCCACTTTTTCTTTTGACATTTATAGGTCACTTCAAAAGGATCAAATTGAGGAGGAAGATAGATCAAAATTAAGTGCACGAGCAAATCTTCCGAAATCTCTAACTTAAGTGCTTTTAGTTTGATCGAAAGATGAAATAATTCGATAATGTACTCCCGAAGATTTTCGTCACCCTTGTACCGAATGGAAACAAGTTTCCACAAGAATTCAAGAAAAATCTCAAAGATTTTTCGATCTCGTAGACATTGTCCAAAAATGTCTCCGAAACCGAATTTTCCATGATCATTAGACTCACGCGGTTGGACCGTTCCCATTGCTCAACATTTTTCCGTTCTATAACGGTATTTCCTTTAGTGAGCAGCAATGGGACTTGATTCCCCAAATGCGTGATCGATGTCCATATTGCCTAAGATCATCGTTATATTATTTTTCCAAGTTTTAAGTTTAGTCCCGTAGCAAAGAAGCATCATTTATAGCAGAGTTACGGATGAAGCATTAATCAAATCGAAGGAGAAGAACAAGAATGAAACAAAACATATATAAGAAACTACATAATGATTAATTATATCAAATGAATTCCATCAAAATAAAAGATAATCAACATGACATCAAGACTAATCTTTGGATTGCGAATTGACTCACAATTTGATTTATCTTAAGGTAAACAAATAGCTTAAACAACACACTTTAAATACTTGCCTTCCTTTGGGCCGGATCAAGTACAAAAAGTGTCCTAAAGTTTAAGGTACTTGTTCCCCGGCAATAAAGAATATAAACAATTCACTTTAAACACCCGCCTTCCTTTGGGATGGTTCACAACATTTAAAATGACCAAAAGTTTAGTTCAATTATTACCCCATGAATGTAAATACTTAGTCAATAACAAGGTCTCCTTTGGGAAACAAGCATGTTATCACATATCAATATTTACATTCATCACTTTAACAAATTTGTATTTAAATAACGTAAATTGCTTTGGCAACAATATTATTTAAACAATGAATAAATTTGTTTAAGCATATAATTAATCATACTTTAGGGCATTTAAGACTTTAAGGTAATTTCTGAAAATTTAAAGGTAAACAAACAAGTGAAATGTGTTATTAAAATATAGTATCCTTTTGTTCTACCCGTCCATTCTTAAAGTTTGATAACTCTAAGAACCACCGAAGCGCGACTGGTGTCCAGATACTATAATTTACTAACAAATTTTCACAAAATTATGGGCAAAACTCAAAAAATCTCTCTTCCCTAGCCAGAGCACGACTCGTGCCCACAAGCACGAATGGGGCACGAGTGGAAATGAATTGCTTGGTTTTAATCAGAACGACTTGGAAGATTGGAAACGAGTCGTGGGCACGAATGACAAAAAGGGCACGACTCGTGCCTAATGCCCAGAATCATGAAAAGTCACCATTTAAACGACAGGAATCAAAGGGCACGGCTCGTGCCCAATAGCACGACTCGTGCCCACTATCCAGATTGGTGAAAAGTCATCAGTTTTAACACCCTTTTATGAACAGGTTTGAACCTTGGGGTAATCTTGTATGAACCATTGTGCCTCTTGATTTTACCATTATTTCCAGAAATTGAATGAAGTTCTTAATTTAATGGTGACTTAATTTTCAACCAAAGTAAGTAGATCCGCATACTCACAACACATTTAAAAAATGCGTGGCTATGCATATGAACAAACTCACAACGCATCCAAGGATGGTGGCTATGTTCAAAAAATGGGATAATCTTACATTAAGGGTTGAAAGCCTTTTGAGTAAAACCAAAAAATCAGAAATAGAATGAAGTTATGAATATGATACTCTTAGACAAGATGAGTATCATGAACAAGAACAAAACCAAATGAAATCATACAAGGATTACAAATATGAAATAAATTAAAGCACAAGGCTCTATAATAATTTCAAACTCAATCTAGTATATGAGCAGGCTCTGATACCAATTGTTGGAACATTAACGATCCATTAACCATGAACCGACTCACAACTAGATTAAGAAGAGAAGGAGAAGAAGAAGAAGAATAATACGAAAGCGTGTACCTTGTGATTCAATGATTGTGTTCTTGATCTTGTTCTTGAATGAAAGAAGACAGTAGGGAGATAGTACTTCTAAATGATAGTGCCCACACTTGTTCTTCTTAGATGAATGAAGAATGTTTTGACTGAATTGTAAAATGATGTTAAGTGTCTCTAAATGGCTGATGGATAGCCTTTATATAGATAGAGAAGGGGCACTTCATTTAGGGACTACACCCTTTCATAAAGATGATGGTGTGAAGTTACCATTATGCCCATCATTTAATGGTACTTACACCTAATGGAATTCTACACATTTTGTCTATACTTTAACATTATTAAATGATTATAACAAATGGAACTAAATAACACATATTAATTAATCCATGTTCTAACATTTCATACTATAATTAGGAAACTATTCTAGGAAAGAGAATTTGAATACAAATAGAAAAAGGAAAACATATTACTTGCATTGCAGCTTAAGTAGATCTAGAAGTATCTAGATGTAGTATCCTTATCACTCGTAATATATGTCGTAGTTGACTTATTAACGTTTAAAAAAAATGATTTACCAGTTTGTATCATGTTGAAAATGCGACATTTATTTTAAAACGAACTATTGAAAAGTGCGACACTTATTCTGCAATGAGAAAGTGAGTATAGCTATACTTTGTTCATGTGGTATGCATCGGATATCTCCCGTCAATATCATTTATTTTCACATTCTGAAAATAGAACTTTTAAGTCTTTTTTGTTTGTACAGAAGATTCTCATAGAAGGGTGCAAAAGTCAAAAGTATGAAATTAATCCCGGTCGAACACCACAAAATCTAGGGAGAAACGCGTTTCTCCATAAGTTATGGAGAAACGGGTCCCGACATGTCGCGCGACAATGAGCTAGATAGCCAGAAACCTATGAAAGTGATATCCGTAAACCTTCGAATGAATATCCGTAAACCTTCAAAATGTTTCGGATATACATTGAAGGTTTCTGAATATCCGAAAACCTTCAATAGCAATTTACGGATATGCCCTAACACATTTCTGGATATGCACCTAACGGTTTTGGATATGCACCTAACAGTTTCGGATATACATTTCACATCCTTTGCTATCAAATACAAAGCTTCGGATATCAACCGCAGCTTCGCTATCAAATGCAAAGCTTACGGATATCCGTAAGCTTTTGTCTTGGCCTTGGATTTTTTTTTTCGGATATACATTTCACATCCTTCTGCTATCAAATACAAAGCTTACGGATATCAACTGCAAAGCTTCGGCTATCAAATGCAAAGCTTGGATATCCAGAAGCTTTTGGTCTTGGCCTTGGATTTTTTTTTTCTGGTTATCAAATGTAAAGCTTCTGGCTATGAAAAACACGTTTCTCCATAGTTATGGAGAAACGCGTTTTTCAGCAGACGCACTCGTCGAACACGAGCGAAGAAATGAGGAATGGCTAATTAGCAATGTAAGAAATAATCTCATCACATATTTTGACTGTCAATCTTATAAGTTACTAGTACATGTCCGTGTCCAAGGACATGGGTTTTTTTTTTTAATTTAATCTTTTTTAATTTTAAAAAAAAATAAAAAATTTAAGGGCAAAATGAAAAAAAACAAATGTATGAGAGCAAAATGGAAAATTCGTCGCTTGAAACTGTTCACACCACTGTAGCAATCACTGATTTATACTATAGATCCCATGGATCACTCACATAATGAAAATTTTGACTTCATAATTAAAATTTGAAATTATGAATAGAAAGTTAATAATTCAAATTCAAATTCAAACACACTTTTCTTTCTTTAGCAGTGTACTATTACTTTGTTCCAATAAATCCTTGGACAAAATTATTCAAACTTTAGAAACTCATTATTAAAAAGTAAAAGTTGAAAGAACATTGTTTTTCATAAAAACTTCATACTCCGGATCAGATAATAAGTGACGCATTTGACTTATTGATATTTTAAATAATATTATAATCAATAATACATTTTTTTTGAAACATTGTTATCTTATAAAAATACAACATTTATTTAAGACGTATAAAAAAATTTAACACCTTTATTTTATAGGTCGGGACTCTGAACACTTTCATTGTCTAATAACTGAACACTTTCATTCTCTAATAACTTAGTTAGTTAGAATTATTACATCGATTACATTTAATCTATTGAACATCAGATTTATTGAAATTTATAGGCAGCTCTATTTGTCTCCTGTCAAGACATGTACTAAATTAATGATGGGTATTTCTGTAAATTCGAATTGTTAGGCGAAACCGTGTACGGAGCAATTCCCTCCTCTATAAATACGCCCCGACCTGTTCCGTTTTTATAGATTTTCATTTCTAGAGCTCAACTAATTCAAGGACATACGTAAATCCGTACGCCCGTCTTTCTCTCTCCTCGCCCTCTCTCTCCACTCCCCTCCCCTCCCCTCCGGCGGTCTATTTTGTATGGCAGTTAGGTTTCTGGCAAGAGAAGTCTCCGACTTGTGCCTTGGAAAGCCGCCGCTGAGGTCGCTTCCTATTACGTCCACTGTCGCCGACGCCTTATCGGCGATCAAAACTGCCGGCGGCGAGATCTACGTCAGCGTATGGAGCTGTGACCACCATCTACATCAGCACTCTTCTGAAACGGCCAGCGATTGTCGATGCGTCGGTAAAATTTGCATGGTTGATGTCATTTGCTATCTCTGCAGAGACGACAACGTTTTGAGGCCTCTTGATGCGCTCCAGTCTCCTGTTTCTGACCTGATTCCTAAAGGACCTGAGCTCGTTACGCATTTGGAACCGCGTTCAAGGTATATTCATTTGATTTTGATTATGATCGGGTAATTTCAGTGTGGATCGTTTAATAGAATTGCTATTACTATTATTTTTGAGAATTGTTTAATTGTTGAATGTGTGCGTGTGATTTGTTTGTCATAATTTACTTTTTGTTATGATTGTCATGGATTAACATTTGTTGTAGAGTAACTAATATTTTCCGTTGTAGATTATTTTCTATTTTCTGAAATGATCTTTATTTGGGAAGAAAAAAGAGAGGTTAAAATAGAAAGAAACAGAGAAGTAAGAGAGATGAGTTTGATTAGGATGAAAATAAAATAAAGGGAAAAGGGTCATTTGTGTATAAATTAGATTTCATTCAAAGGAGCCAGTTTCGGTTAATTTTTTATTCATTCATAAATTTACTCATTCTGACCATTACACTGCAATTCATAACAATAATGCTACGCCTGTGTGCATTTTTAATAACTGAAATGGTCGCTTTTGTTATTAAGCTCATAAAAGAGCGAAACATTTTTAGTTCAAACCTGATTTCGACCAGAAAATGAATTTAAAATATGATTAAAATAAAACACATCACTGTTCTTTGAATAATTTGTTGGATCACCTATTTGGTTTGGTTTGATATGAATTATCCAGTATGCGTGTTGAATACTTATTCCTAGATTCCACTTTGAAACCAATTTCATATACTCCCTCCGTCCCGATCCATGCTTCACCATTTTGGTGAAGCACGCAAATTAAGAAAGCAATATATATATTCAAAAATAATGGGAGTGGGAGAAGGGTTGTGAGATGTAACGACCCCAACCCTAGGCATTTATTTTTAATATTATATTAAATGCTTTTAATATTTATATTTATTTTTATGTGTTCAATTATGTCTTTAAACTCTTAAATTTAGATAATTGGGTGGGAAGTGAATTAGGAACCTTTTGAGAATTTATTGGACATTAAATAAATAAACTTGGATAATAATAATAATGGGAAAATGATAAATAGTGTAGGGAGGTTAAATGAGTAGGATGAATTTATTTAATAAAAGAGTTAATTTTAAATTAAAGTGGAAGTGAAAGCCTAGGTAGATATTCTTGGTGGGGGGCCAAAATCCCTTACTTCCCCATGCCATGCCATGTGTCACCCCCCTCTCCTCTCCCCCTTGCCTCCCCTAGCCGGCCCCTCCCCCTCTCCTTACCCTCCTCACACTTCTTCCTCCTCCTTCATTCTACTTCTTCCTCTAGAGAAAATCCTAGAGAGCTCCCATGGAAGCCCAAGCATGAAGCTTTGAAGTCAAGAACATTTCTTCACCAAAAATCAAGTCTTAGAGCATCCTTGAAGTGGGTTCATCTTGGGGAACTCATCTAGCTAGAAAGATCCACATTCCTTTGCAAATCCAAGTGAGTTATTATGACCCTTCCTTTCCTTTAAATGTTCATGGATTGTTTAAGGTTGTTATAGTGTAAAATGATTATTTGATACTTTGTGAGATCTACTTGGGTTGAGGAAGTGGTTAATGTTTTAGAAGAATGTTGTCATTTATGAAAGTGTTAAAAGTGTAAGAAAATGGAATGATTAGATTTAAAGGAGTTAATTTGAAAGGTGGAAGTTAAATGGGTTGGAATCAAATAGTAAATGGTTTAGGTTTATATCATTTTGGGAGTTTAAAGGGATGTAGTATGAGAGCTATGAAGTTGGAAATGCCTTTTCGGTTCATAACTTAGGATGCCTTTGGTTGGAATCTTGGGATTTTAGAGCCATTGTCAGAAGTTATCATTGTTTGTGCAAATTCTGGGCCGAGGGACGAGTCGTCCCTTGGACGAAGGGAAGTCGTGACCTAGGGGGGGACGCCAGGTTCAGTGGGGGGTAACTTGGGGACGAGTCGTGCCCTGGGGGACGAGTCGTCCCCTGGTCAGATTCTCTCACCTCAACTTTATAGCTATTCAAACCTAACCAAACTGGAACCAAAATGAAATCTCTTTAACCTAGATTAAAGTAGAATACTTTGGCTACATAAGGACATCTTAAGTGATCAAAATGGAATTGTGGAAGTAGTTTAAACATTGTTCCGAAAAGGGTTGAGAGGCTTGATTTGTGACTTCACCAAAATAGTTCCAACTTGGGAAATAGATCTTGAACTTCATTTAGGTTATTCGATGTTATATAAGAAATATGAAGGAATGGTTATGATCCATAGTGGCCTTACTTACCCCATATCTTTGGTGAGTAGTTTGCACTAGTGTAGAATCTATAGGTTTCACCATTAAGCTACTTGGTAATTGAACTTGAACCTTCATAGGGGCCTTGTACCCTTGTATATGGAAATTGTAGGGTAGGTTAATGATACCTCGTGCCCTTACTTAGTGTTACCTATATATATTGTTGTTGATGTTGTTTAGTGTGCTCATAAACTGTGGCACTTTGATATTGATTGGGCATGAGTATATACTACCATGTGGCTATTGTTATCCCCTTTGTGGATTTATATTGCTATCTTTATGATATTCTATTGTGGTATGTATCCCTACTTTGGATCATACAATGTTTGGTTAAGCAAGTATGTTATTACCGTGCTTAGTTATGTAAATCCAGTAGGTATTGGTTTATTTGTTTGTTGGGCAATGTTATGGATTTATAATGGCACCGAGCCGAGTTCATTATAATTCATACATTCGCTGAGTTTGTCCCCACTAGCGTGGGATTTGTGGGCTAGCATCTCCTGTTGAGGTAGATGGTCTAGTTTTCACCGGGGATAGGACTGTGTGTCCGAGTCCCCAGAGTGCTGTTATTGTTCATGGTTCCTAATCGCTTCATCAGCTTGCCGCTTGCTCGGATGTGTATATCCTTTTGGAGATAAAACCTTGGCTCAAGATCCTTCTAAGTGTTACTTTATCGTACCTATGTGTTGTGATATATTCATGCTTTGAGAGTAGTCGTTGTTTCCAACCAGGTATGGGGCTTGGCGGAGGAGCCTCTTGGGTTATATGGATATGTCTTTTGATGTGTTGCATCTTATATGGCATATTGCTGCATGCATAATAGCTCATTGAGATTTATTCTCACCCCTCTCCCTTTACTGTTTTAGATTCCGAGACAGGTGACCCGAACCAGTGAGGCCGGGGATTTCATTGTGGACTTTTGCTTTTGGGGCTTGACAAGTTAAGTATAGGAGTGGGTTGTTTAGGAGTATTTATTAAGTATTCCTCTTTTGTAATTTGTTTGAAAAACACTTTTATTAAACAATGTTGTTCAGGGTTTTGTGTAATTAATCAGATTTCGGACTTTTAAAGTTGTAGTTAGATCTCCTTTTAGTAGAGATATTATTAATTAATTCTTACTTGGAAGTTTGAAAAGTAGTTTTCCTTTAAAGGTAAATAAATGTTTTAAAAATTTAGATGGATTTTCTTAGTTTGAGCTCCTCTAGCTCGGGACACGTGTTAGGTCCCGGGTTGGGGTGCTCACAGTTGGTATCAGAGCTTAGTTTAGAGGTCAAGGGTAGATGTCTAAACTAAGGGGGAATGTGTGGAAATTGACGTCGAGTGTTTTATGCAGGAGTTCGTTCTAATGGCCTAAGCAATGATGATCGAAAGGTTCTAGGAAATGAAGAAGATATGGGTATAGGTGGAATTCGGTAATGAAGAGATGATGAAATTATTCAGGACGTTTGTGCAAGGTATTAAGACTGGAGGATCAGTTCCGAATCAACCTGAGAGATATCAAGGTAATGGATTAGAAAGATTTGTGAAGATGAACCCACCGAGTTTTAACGGAGATCCGAATCCGTTCAGGGCAGAAAATTGGTTAGCAGAAATGAATAGGATTCTTGAGGTTATAGAAAGTCCCAACGAAGAGAAAGTTAGGTATGCCGTGTTCAAACTTGAGGGTTTAGCTGGTCAGTGGTGGCAGATATTGAAGGGAAGTTGGGAGCGGGATCATACGCCCCAGACTTGGGATAATTTCACTCAACAGTTCGAGGACTATTTCATTTCTATGGTTACAAGGGATAAAAAGGAGATTGAATTCATAAGACTAAAACAAGGGAACATGACGGTAGATCAGTATTCAGTCCGGTTTGAGGAATTAGCTAGGTGTTGCCCTCATTTGGTATCGCATGAAGTAAAAAGGGTTCAAGTTTGTAATGTGCTGAGGAGCGAGCTTAGGAAGAAAGTATGGATTAATAATTTCACCGCTTTCCAAACAGTCATAGATAGAGCATATAAGTTTGAAAAGGACATCGGGGAAAATAGTGGAAAATCGGAAGATGGGATTGGAAACAAGCCAAAGTATATAGGACAAGGATCCAAAATCACTAGAGGACAACCAAGGACTTCAGCCTCAGGGAATAAGAGAGGGGAACTTAGGGTAGCTTCTTCGTCTAGGTCAGTACCCAAACAGTATGGGATGATTTGTGGATTTTGCAAGAAGGTTGGACATACCGAAGATCGATGTTGGAGTAAGCAAGGCAAGTGTTTAAGTTGTGGAGCATTGGGACACTTTAGGAGGAATTGTCCAAAGTTTCAGCAGGAGCGAGCTTCAGGCAGCAGTCAGCAAGGTGGACGACAAAGAGGTGGTACCAAGAGAGATAGCGAAGGGGAGCCGAGAGAGAAGGTCTATGGTCGAGTAGGTGTTTCGGTTTCAGGAGAGATAGGTCCCTCAGAGGTCGCTAGAGGTATATTCCCTGTCTCAAAAGTTAGGGGTCATATTTTATAGATCCTGTTGCATATCATTTATGTTTGGCATCACATTTTGCTTATATGTGACATACATCGTTGAGAATTTGTTTTATTGTTAGAGGATTCTGCTCTTATGAGAGAATACCTCGAACCTTCTTTGGTTTACCACGATGGTGATGTGGTTATGACTGAGCATGTATTGCCAGCGGGTTTGGTATGATTATTAATTTATGATTTTGAGATATACTTGACCTGGAGGGTTAAGTAATTGTTGTATAATGGTAGACTATCATAATAGGTGAGTCTCCTTTTTCCATGCCTAGATTTGCTTATATTGGTAATTGTTATAGGTAAACCTTAATGTGAAATTCTTGTTATATGTGGGTATTTAAGGTGAGAATTTTTGAGTTAAGATGTGAAGAGCAATTGATATATGCTAGACTTGCATAAGGAGTCTTTTCCAAAAATTTTATGTGCTAGTTGTAAGTAAATGGTAATTGTGCTCCCGTCGATATGTTTCATGTGTTGGTTCTGAGTAGGATAAGCAGAATTGTAATCCCTATTTTGATGACTTTAGAGTAATTAGAATTGATGATATCCTTGTTAATTAAAGTTTCGGGAAGGTTGTAAAAATAAATTGAGAATTGGGTTAATTATTCCTTGTGAAGAATCCTTATATGCAAAGTTTAGCTAGTGTGAGTTGGCTCGAGAAGATTGCAAATTTTGGGTTATGTGGTTTCAAACTCGGATGTTACCATGGATTTTGCGAGGGTTAAGTCCTTGATCTTTGAGTTGGCAAGTGCTGTCGAAGAGATTTAAGGAATTCTTAAGAATGGAAAAGTCGTTGCTTTGGTTGACTCTAAAGGGCGTATAAATGGTGTAGGTTGTGATGAGGATGAATCACATTGTTAGTAATAGAGAATAGGTTGGCTTTGGACCCGATCCTTACCTTACCTAGTGGATGTGGGGATCTTGTGAAATTTTAAGTATATATTACCTAAGATCAAGGTGTAGTGTTGTGCAAATTGGGAAGGTGATAGCGTATGTTCGAGAAAGTTAATTTAGATAGAGCGGAAATTTCTTATCATTGTTCGAGAGCGGTTACAATTGTTTGTGTGATTTAAACGGAATCTTATCTTTTGAAGTTCTCTATCGGGGATGGTTACCGATCCTAAGAGTTGAAGGATTTTTGTAGTCGATAGGAAATATGATTACCAGTGGTTGGGTGTGTATAATATTAATTATCATTTTAACATTAAGATAAAACCGTATGAGACGTTGTTAGGAAAGAAATTATTGATCTCTAATTTGTTGGGATTAAATTGGGAAGCAAGGTCTAAGGTAATTTAGCGCCAAAGTTTGTTAATCCATTTGAAGTTTTAGGAAATGTTGGTGAGTCGACTTATAGACCGATTTGGGGGCCTTATCGAGTATTCGAAGTTTAAATGTGATATCGTAATGTATTGGGTGACATAAGATGTAATACTTTTTATCTATATTTCTGTGAGGGCGTGAAAATTCGGGCTAGTGAGAATTTTATGGTATTCTTGGGGTGTTGCATCGTAAAATCGTGTTATTAATGAAATTAGAAATCTTGGGAAGAATCATAGAAATGAAGAGACTAATTGAGAATTGAAGTCCTAGAGTACTCGGGTTATGGGAATGTATAGTAGAGTCATGCCATTGAGAAATCTAGTGGAAAAGTATTAAGTTAGAAATTGTGAAAAGGTAACCTTTGCTATTTGATCCTTAGTGGTAAGCGACAGCCAAATTCGGGACGAATTTTCTTTAAGGGGGAGTGAGTGTAACGACCCCAACCCTAGGCATTTATTTTTAATATTATATTAAATGCTTTTAATATTTATATTTATTTTTATGTGTTCAATTATGTCTTTAAACTCTTAAATTTAGATAATTGGGTGGGAAGTGAATTAGGAACCTTTTGAGAATTTATTGGACATTAAATAAATAAACTTGGATAATAATAATAATGGGAAAATGATAAATAGTGTAGGGAGGTTAAATGAGTAGGATGAATTTATTTAATAAAAGAGTTAATTTTAAATTAAAGTGGAAGTGAAAGCCTAGGTAGATATTCTTGGTGGGGGGCCAAAATCCCTTACTTCCCCATGCCATGCCATGTGTCACCCCCTCTCCTCTCCCCCTTGCCTCCCTAGCCGGCCCCTCCCCCTCTCCTTACCCTCCTCACACTTCTTCCTCCTCCTTCATTCTACTTCTTCCTCTAGAGAAAATCCTAGAGAGCTCCCATGGAAGCCCAAGCATGAAGCTTTGAAGTCAAGAACATTTCTTCACCAAAAATCAAGTCTTAGAGCATCCTTGAAGTGGGTTCATCTTGGGGAACTCATCTAGCTAGAAAGATCCACATTCCTTTGCAAATCCAAGTGAGTTATTATGACCCTTCCTTTCCTTTAAATGTTCATGGATTGTTTAAGGTTGTTATAGTGTAAAATGATTATTTGATACTTTGTGAGATCTACTTGGGTTGAGGAAGTGGTTAATGTTTTAGAAGAATGTTGTCATTTATGAAAGTGTTAAAAGTGTAAGAAAATGGAATGATTAGATTTAAAGGAGTTAATTTGAAAGGTGGAAGTTAAATGGGTTGGAATCAAATAGTAAATGGTTTAGGTTTATATCATTTTGGGAGTTTAAAGGGATGTAGTATGAGAGCTATGAAGTTGGAAATGCCTTTTCGGTTCATAACTTAGGATGCCTTTGGTTGGAATCTTGGGATTTTAGAGCCATTGTTGTAGTTCTTCTTGTTTGTGCAAATTCCGGGCCGAGGGACGAGTCGTCCCTTGGACGAAGGGAAGTCGTGACCTGGGGGACGCCGAGGTTCGGTGGGGGTAACTTGGGGACGAGTCGTGCCACTGGGGACGAGTCGTCCCCGGTCGATTCTCTCACCTCAACTTTATAGCTATTCAAACCTAACCAAACCGGAACCAAAATGAAATCTCTTTAACCTAGATTAAAGTAGAATACTTTGGCTACATAAGGACATCTTAAGTGATCAAAATGGAATTGTGGAAGTAGTTTAAACATTGTTCGAAAAGGGTTGAGAGGCTTGATTTGTGACTTCACCAAAATAGTTCCAACTTGGGAAATAGATCTTGAACTTCATTTAGGTTATTCGATGTTATATAAGAAATATGAAGGAATGGTTATGATCCATAGTGGCCTTACTTACCCCATATCTTTGGTGAGTAGTTTGCACTAGTGTAGAATCTATAGGTTTCACCATTAAGCTACTTGGTAATTGAACTTGAACCTTCATAGGGGCCTTGTACCCTTGTATATGGAAATTGTAGGGTAGGTTAATGATACCTCGTGCCCTTACTTAGTGTTACCTATATATATTGTTGTTGATGTTGTTTAGTGTGCTCATAAACTGTGGCACTTTGATATTGATTGGGCATGAGTATATACTACCATGTGGCTATTGTTATCCCCTTTGTGGATTTATATTGCTATCTTTATGATATTCTATTGTGGTATGTATCCCTACTTTGGATCATACAATGTTTGGTTAAGCAAGTATGTTATTACTTGTGCTTAGTTATGTAAATCCAGTAGGTATTGGTTTATTTGTTTGTTGGGCAATGTTATGGATTTATAATGGCACCGAGCCGAGTTCATTATAATTCATACATTGCCGAAGTTTGTCCCCCTTGCGTGGGATTTGTGGGCTAGCATCTCCTTTTGAGGTAGATGGTCTAGTTTTCACCGGGGATAGGGTGTGTGTCAGAGTCCCCCTGAAGTCTTTGTTATTGTTCATGGTTCCGGAATCGCTTCATCAGCTGTTCTTCTTTGCTCGGATGTGTATATCCTTTTGGAGATAAAACCTTGGCTCAGTATCCTTCTAAGTGTTACTTTATCGTACCTATGTGTTGTGATATATTCATGCTTTGGTAGTCGTTGTTTCCAACCGGTATGGGACGGTTGGCGGCGAGCCTCTTGGGTTATATGGATATGTCTTTTGATGTGTTGCATCTTATATGGCATATTCTTTGCATGCATAATAGCTCATTGAGATTTATTCTCACCCCTCTCCCTTTCTTGTTTTAGATTAGAGACGAGGTGACCCGAACCGGTGAGGCGGGGATTTCATTGTGGACTTTTGCTTTTGGGGCTTGACAAGTTAAGTATAGGAGTGGGTTGTTTAGGAGTATTTATTAAGTATTCCTCTTTTGTAATTTGTTTGAAAAACACTTTTATTAAACAATGTTGTTCAGGGTTTTGTGTAATTAATCAGATTTCGGACTTTTAAAGTTGTAGTTAGATCTCCTTTTAGTAGAGATATTATTAATTAATTCTTACTTGGAAGTTTGAAAAGTAGTTTTCCTTTAAAGGTAAATAAATGTTTTAAAAATTTAGATGGATTTTCTTAGTTTGAGCTCCTCTAGCTCGGGACACGTGTTAGGTCCGGGTTGGGGTGCTCACGGTTAATATCGAGCTTAGTTTAGAGGTCGGGTAGATGTCTAAACTAAGGGGGAATGTGTGGAAATTGACGTCGAGTGTTTTATGCAGGAGTTCGTTCTAATGGCCGGAAGCAATGATGATCAGCGAAAGGTTCTAGGAAATGAAGAAGATATGGGTATAGGTGGAATTCAGAATGAAGAGATGATGAAATTATTCAGGACGTTTGTGCAAGGTATTAAGACTGGAGGATCAGTTCCGAATCAACCTGAGAGATATCAAGGTAATGGATTAGAAAGATTTGTGAAGATGAACCCACCGAGTTTTAACGGAGATCCGAATCCGTTCAGGGCAGAAAATTGGTTAGCAGAAATGAATAGGATTCTTGAGGTTATAGAAAGTCCCAACGAAGAGAAAGTTAGGTATGCGTGTTCAAACTTGAGGGTTTAGGCGGTCGGTGGTGGCATATATTGAAGGGAAGTTGGGAGCGGGATCATACGCCCCGGACTTGGGATAATTTCACTCAACAGTTCGAGGACTATTTCATTTCTATGGTTACAAGGGATAAAAAGGAGATTGAATTCATAAGACTAAAACAAGGGAACATGACGGTAGATCGGTATTCGATCCGGTTTGAGGAATTAGCTAGGTGTTGCCCTCATTTGGTATCGCATGAAGTAAAAAGGGTTCGAGAAGTTTGTAACGAGGTTTGAGGAGCGAGCTTAGGAAGAAAGTATGGATTAATAATTTCACCGCTTTCCAAACGATCATAGATAGAGCATATAAGTTTGAAAAGGACATCGGGGAAAATAGTGGAAAATCGGAAGATGGGATTGGAAACAAGCCAAAGTATATAGGACAAGGATCCAAAATCACTAGAGGACAACCAAGGACTTCAGCCTCAGGGAATAAGAGAGGGGAACTTAGGGTAGCTTCTTCGTGCAGGTCGGTACCCAAACGGTATGGGATGATTTGTGGATTTTGCAAGAAGGTTGGACATAGAAGATCGATGTTGGAGTAAGCAAGGCAAGTGTTTAAGTTGTGGAGCATTGGGACACTTTAGGAGGAATTGTCCAAAGTTTCAGCAGGAGCGAGCTTCAGGCAGCAGTCAGCAAGGTGGACGACAAAGAGGTGGTACCAAGAGAGATAGCGAAGGGGAGCCGAGAGAGAAGGTCTATGGTCGAGTAGGTGTTTTGGTTTCGGGAGAGATAGGTCCCTCGAGAGGTCGCTAGAGGTATATTCCTGTCTCGAAAGTTAGGGGTCATATTTTATAGATCTGTTGCATATCATTTATGTTTGGCATCACATTTTGCTTATATGTGACATACATCGTTGAGAATTTGTTTTATTGTTAGAGGATTACGCTCTTATGAGAGAATACCTCGAACCTTCTTTGGTTTACCACGATGGTGATGTGGTTATGGCCCGAGCATGTATTGCCGGTGGGTTTGGTATGATTATTAATTTATGATTTTGAGATATACTTGACCTGGAGGGTTAAGTAATTGTTGTATAATGGTAGACTATCATAATAGGTGAGTCTCCTTTTTCCATGCCTAGATTTGCTTATATTGGTAATTGTTATAGGTAAACCTTAATGTGAAATTCTTGTTATATGTGGGTATTTAAGGTGAGAATTTTTGAGTTAAGATGTGAAGAGCAATTGATATATGCTAGACTTGCATAAGGAGTCTTTTCCAAAAATTTTATGTGCTAGTTGTAAGTAAATGGTAATTGTGCTCCCGTCGATATGTTTCATGTGTTGGTTCTGAGTAGGATAAGCAGAATTGTAATCCCTATTTTGATGACTTTAGAGTAATTAGAATTGATGATATCCTTGTTAATTAAAGTTTCGGGAAGGTTGTAAAAATAAATTGAGAATTGGGTTAATTATTCCTTGTGAAGAATCCTTATATGCAAAGTTTAGCTAGTGTGAGTTGGCTCGAGAAGATTGCAAATTTTGGGTTATGTGGTTTCAAACTCGGATGTTACCATGGATTTTGCGAGGGTTAAGTCCTTGATCTTTGAGTTGGCAAGTGCTGTCGAAGAGATTTAAGGAATTCTTAAGAATGGAAAAGTCGTTGCTTTGGTTGACTCTACAGGGCGTATAAATGGTGTAGGTTGTGATGAGGATGAATCACATTGTTAGTAATAGAGAATAGGTTGGCTTTGGACCCGATCCTTACCTTACCTAGTGGATGTGGGGATCTTGTGAAATTTTAAGTATATATTACCGGAAGATCAAGGTGTAGTGTTGTGCAAATTGGGAAGGTGATAGCGTATGTTCGAGAAAGTTAATTTAGATAGAGCGGAAATTTCTTATCATTGTTCGAGAGCGGTTACAATTGTTTGTGTGATTTAAACGGAATCTTATCTTTTGAAGTTCTCTATCGGGGATGGTTACCGATCCTAAGAGTTGAAGGATTTTTGTAGTCGATAGGAAATATGATTACCAGTGGTTGGGTGTGTATAATATTAATTATCATTTTAACATTAAGATAAAACCGTATGAGACGTTGTTAGGAAAGAAATTATTGATCTCTAATTTGTTGGGATTAAATTGGGGAAGCAAGGTCTAAGGTAATTTAGCGCCAAAGTTTGTTAATCCATTTGAAGTTTTAGGAAATGTTGGTGAGTCGACTTATAGACCGATTTGGGCGGCTTATCGAGTATTCGAAGTTTAAATGTGATATCGTAATGTATTGGGTGACATAAGATGTAATACTTTTTATCTATATTTACGTGAGGCGTGAAAATTCGGGCTAGTGAGAATTTTATGGTATTCTTGGGGTGTTGCATCGTAAAATCGTGTTATTAATGAAATTAGAAATCTTGGGAAGAATCATAGAAATGAAGAGACTAATTGAGAATTGAAGTCCTAGAGTACTCGGGTTATGGGAATGTATAGTAGAGTCATGCCATTGAGAAATCTAGTGGAAAAGTATTAAGTTAGAAATTGTGAAAAGGTAACCTTTGCTATTTGATCCTTAGGGTAGCGGCTTGACCAAATTCGGGACGAATTTTCTTTAAGGAGTGAGTGTAACGACCCTGACCACAGGCATTTATTTTTAATATTATATTAAATGCTTTTAATATTTATATTTATTTTTATGTGTTCAATTATGTCTTTAAACTCTTAAATTTAGATAATTGGGTGGGAAGTGAATTAGGAACCTTTTGAGAATTTATTGGACATTAAATAAATAAACTTGGATAATAATAATAATGGGAAAATGATAAATAGTGTAGGGAGGTTAAATGAGTAGGATGAATTTATTTAATAAAAGAGTTAATTTTAAATTAAAGTGGAAGTGAAAGCCTAGGTAGATATTCTTGGTGGGGGGCCAAAATCCCTTACTTCCCATTGCCATGCCATGTGTCACCCCCTCTCCTCTCCCCCTTGCCTCCCTAGCCGGCCCCTCCCCTCTCCTTACCCTCCTCACACTTCTTCCTCCTCCTTCATTCTACTTCTTCCTCTAGAGAAAATCCTAGAGAGCTCCCATGGAAGCCCAAGCATGAAGCTTTGAAGTCAAGAACATTTCTTCACCAAAAATCAAGTCTTAGAGCATCCTTGAAGTGGGTTCATCTTGGGGAACTCATCTAGCTAGAAAGATCCACATTCCTTTGCAAATCCAAGTGAGTTATTATGACCCTTCCTTTCCTTTAAATGTTCATGGATTGTTTAAGGTTGTTATAGTGTAAAATGATTATTTGATACTTTGTGAGATCTACTTGGGTTGAGGAAGTGGTTAATGTTTTAGAAGAATGTTGTCATTTATGAAAGTGTTAAAAGTGTAAGAAAATGGAATGATTAGATTTAAAGGAGTTAATTTGAAAGGTGGAAGTTAAATGGGTTGGAATCAAATAGTAAATGGTTTAGGTTTATATCATTTTGGGAGTTTAAAGGGATGTAGTATGAGAGCTATGAAGTTGGAAATGCCTTTTCGGTTCATAACTTAGGATGCCTTTGGTTGGAATCTTGGGATTTTAGAGCCATTGTTGTAGTTCTTCTTTGTTTGTGCAAATTACGGCCGAGGGCGAGTCGTCCCTTGGACGAAGGGAAAGTCGTGACCTAAGGGGACGCCGAGGTTCGGTGGGGGTAACTTGGGGACGAGTCGTGCCACAGGGGACGAGTCGTCCCAGTCATTCTCTCACCTCAACTTTATAGCTATTCAAACCTAACCAAATGGAACCAAAATGAAATCTCTTTAACCTAGATTAAAGTAGAATACTTTGGCTACATAAGGACATCTTAAGTGATCAAAATGGAATTGTGGAAGTAGTTTAAACATTGTTCCGAAAAGGGTTGAGAGGCTTGATTTGTGACTTCACCAAAATAGTTCCAACTTGGGAAATAGATCTTGAACTTCATTTAGGTTATTCGATGTTATATAAGAAATATGAAGGAATGGTTATGATCCATAGTGGCCTTACTTACCCCATATCTTTGGTGAGTAGTTTGCGCTAGTGTAGAATCTATAGGTTTCACCATTAAGCTACTTGGTAATTGAACTTGAACCTTCATGGGGCCTTGTACCCTTGTATATGGAAATTGTAGGGTAGGTTAATGATACTTCGTGCCCTTACGTAGTGTTACCTATATATATTGTTGTTGATGTTGTTTAGTGTGCTCATAAAGCGTGGCACTTTGATATTGATTGGGCATGAGTATATACTACCATGTGGCTATTGTTATCCCCTTTGTGGATTTATATTGCTATCTTTATGATATTCTATTGTGGTATGTATCCCTACTTTGGATCATACAATGTTTGGTTAAGCAAGTATGTTATTACCGTGCTTAGTTATGTAAATCCAGTAGGTATTGGTTTATTTGTTTGTTGGGCAATGTTATGGATTTATAATGGCACCGAGCCGAGTTCATTATAATTCATACATCTTGCCGAGCTTTGTCCCCGCGTGGGATTTGTGGGCTAGCATCTCCTTTTGAGGTAGATGGTCTAGTTTTCATAGGGGATAGGGCGTGTGTCAGAGTCCCCAGAGTCTTTGTTATTGTTCATGGTTCGAATCGCTTCATCAGCTGTTCTTCTTTGCTCGGATGTGTATATCCTTTTGGAGATAAAACCTTGGCTCAGTATCCTTCTAAGTGTTACTTTATCGTACCTATGTGTTGTGATATATTCATGCTGAGCTGGTCGTTGTTTCCAACCGGTATGGGACGGTTGGCGGCGAGGAAAGCCTCTTGGGTTATATGGATATGTCTTTTGATGTGTTGCATCTTATATGGCATATTCTTTGCATGCATAATAGCTCATTGAGATTTATTCTCACCCCTCTCCCTTTCTTGTTTTAGATTCCGAGACGGGTGACCCGAACCGGTGAGGCCGGGGATTTCATTGTGGACTTTTGCTTTTGGGGCTTGACAAGTTAAGTATAGGAGTGGGTTGTTTAGGAGTATTTATTAAGTATTCCTCTTTTGTAATTTGTTTGAAAAACACTTTTATTAAACAATGTTGTTCAGGGTTTTGTGTAATTAATCAGATTTCGGACTTTTAAAGTTGTAGTTAGATCTCCTTTTAGTAGAGATATTATTAATTAATTCTTACTTGGAAGTTTGAAAAGTAGTTTTCCTTTAAAGGTAAATAAATGTTTTAAAAATTTAGATGGATTTTCTTAGTTTGAGCTCCTCTAGCTCGGGACACGTGTTAGGTCCCGGGTTGGGGTGCTCACATGAGAGGGAAGAATTGAGTGGATATGACAAGTGGGACTCATAATTTAAATGTGTGAGAGATAAAAGTTAGTGAGTATAATAAAATATTAATAAACCTTTTCCATTTTAGGAAAGGTGAAGCTTCTACCGGGACACCCATTTGGGTAAAAGGTGAAGCTTCGGGCGGGACGGAGGGAGTATTTGTGAAGTAATTTTGGAAGAGCTTTTCTTCTCACTTATCTTTTTTTTTTTTTTTTTTTTTTGAGGCTTGCCCATCTCAAGGCAAGCGTTGTTTAAGTCAATTTACAAATCAGTCCCTCAATTCTCTGAAAATTCCCTTAAAATCCCCCTCCCCTCCCCCCCAGAGGCACCTAATATTAACTAGGGAGGGATAATCATCCCTCTAACCACTGGGGGGAATCGAACCCAGGACCTCCGTGTTGGTGTCCCAGTGCTCTGGCCATCAGGTCAAGTCCTGATGGTTCTCTTCTTCTTCTCACTTATCTGTTGTCAGCTTTGGATGTTCTCTCTCTTGAGGGGCCATTTATGTATTGATCTTTGACATATACTTTTCTCGTGGTCATATTTGATGTCAAGATGATTTTTGTCATTTCGACTTTCAACTTCTTCAATTTTGTTAACGTGGAAATCTGTATTTCCGTATTACAGAAAGAAATAGCTTAATCACTTCTTTCAGAAGTTGAATATTTGGTTGCTTGTTCTGTCTTTGGTATGAGGCATCTTGTTTTGTATTCTCAGAAGTTAGGGATAGAGTACCAAATTCAAGAAATGTTAGCTTTTATGACTCTTAATACCTTTTTAATCGTCAAAGGGACTTCATATTTTAAAAACATCTTTCATTATCAGAAACATATCTTTTATTTTCATCCTCACCTTATCTTATGCATATCAGCTATGTTTTATATTTGAAACAACCACTCATGGATGCTTGGTAGGTGGTCCTTGTGGTTTTCCTAGGTCTTGCCCTCCCGCCCCCCACCCCCCACCCCAAAAAAAATAAAAATAAAAATTGAGATGCTTGGCTTATGTCAATCCCTGTTAGTTTATCCACCAAAAAACATGAATGGATATTTAGTTTTCATCCCCTTGTCTTTCTAGTGAGTACTGAAACTTCATTGATAGATTTGCCTTATGCCTTTGCAGTTGTATTGATTGCTTATAGCAGTGAACATATTCTCCTTTTTAGTCCCTCCACCCCAAAATGAATGACCAAATTTGAAATTTTTTTGGTCATTTATTTTGGAACAGGGGTAGTACATGTTTTGTGAAACTTATTATGATGTTCTTGCACTCCATCAAACTTATTAGTTTCCTTCTTTTTTATCAGCTTAGCAGAAGCAATCGACCATTTACTCCAAGGTGCACATAACTTAATTATACCAATACAGAGCTACGCAAGGCCAAATTCCCGAAAACACATTCTCAAGAAAACCTCTTCACTCAATACTACATCTCATAATGGACAAGAATTCTGTTGGCTAACGCAAGAAGACCTTGTCCGTTCCCTTCTTGACTCCATTGGCGCCTTCTCCCCATTGCCTACATTCACAATTGAATCCCTAAACATAATTCACATGGACAACATGACTGTCCATTACAACGACCCAGCCTCTTCTGCATTAGCCTCAATTTCTAAGTCCCGAACAGAGCAAACTTGTGTTGCAGTAGTTGACAACGGCAAAAGACTGGTAGGAGAAATTTCCCCTTATGCCCTTGCCTCTTGCGATGAAACTGCAGCAGCAGCAATCATGACTCTCTCAGCAGGCGATCTAATGGCGTACATTGATTGTTGTGGCCCACCTGACGATTTAGTAGACCTGGTAAAGACTAGGTTGCAAGAAAAGAATTTATCCGCAATGTTGGATTTAATAGAAGATTTTTCCCTTTCTTCTGCATCTTCTTCTTCGAGTTGTTGTTCTTCGGATGAGGAGTTTGGGTCAAGCAAGCGTAGTGGGTCGGGACGGATTTCTATGGGGAGGAGATCGGAGGCAATTGTGTGCCATCCTTGGAACTCGTTGATGGCAGTAATGGTTCAGATGATAGCATACCGTGTAAATTATGCCTGGGTTGTTGAAGAGGATTATGCATTGATTGGAATTGTGACATTTGTAGAGATTTTGAGAGTTTTCCGTGGTATGGCCGGGACACAGCGTACAAATGAGCGGAATTTAACAAAGCAATAACAGAGCATAGAGTATGTAAGGAGTGATACCATTTTGCATACTGAAAGCAAATTTTGATTTACATTCACAAATTTTATGTTTTATGATACATTTCAAGAGTTCATACAACTATTTATTTTAGCCGAAATATCAGGACTAAGGCTTTATTTTATTTTATTTTATTTTATTTTATTTTGTTCTAATATATGTGGCTATAAAGCGGCCTTGGCGGATGGACAGCCATGATCCTTTTGATATATATGCGTCAAAATCAGGTTCATGTATGTGTTCAAATCGGAACCATAGCCCAGCACTGCAGCACCACTTGAAGGCAGAGCAGTGCCATGCCAGGTCCCCGAAATTTGGCCACGTATATGTGGCTCAAACAAACAACAGAGATTCCAGATGTGGTTCCAGACCCCACTGATAGTGTGGTTTTATTTCAACACATCTTTCTTTCTTTCTCTCTCTGCTCTATGCCCTAAGAAGCACTTTGCAAAATGCACACATTCTAAGCTCCAGATCTCTCTATTGTAGCTCTATGTGCATCAACACTCTAACCTTACTTGTGCCATTACTTCAGACCTAAATCTGCCATTTGGGCACGTGCCAAAAGCTCCCGTGACACCAGTATACAAGATCTTGCACCCACTTTCCAAGTGAAAGTTTGTTGCTAGTAAAACTAGATGTACTGACCTCATGAAAGAGGATGCTTTCATCTAGCAATGGTTGCAACACCATAGGTCCATAAACCACTTTCTTTTTGCACCTTTTTCCAATATGGATGGGTCCTTGAAATTCACATGAGCTTAAATAACTACAAAACAAGTTTGAACTTCTACTTTCTGATACAAAATAATAACAAATACTCCCTCTGTTTCAAAATGATATTCCTACTTTTTTTTGCCGTTACGTTACTATGAATGAACTTTGAACAATAATTATAAGTTAATTTAGTTATACTAATGTAAATCTAAAACTTATAATTGACAATATTTATAAGTTAATTTAATCATAGTAATGTAAATCTAAAACTTGTAATTGATACACCATCAATAATACTATCAATAACAAGTTTTACATTTTCACCAGCTTAATTAAATCAACTTAAAATAATTGCTCAAAATTCACTAATAGTAAAGATAAAATAAAGTGGGAAGATCATTTTGGGACGGAGGGAATTGCTACCAAAGGAGACATGAGTAACCTTGTTGGATTAGGTACTCGCTAAACGATGACAGTCTGGTAATCTCCATTGTTGATTACCTTTATACCCAGTAACATATGCTTGCTGGATTACCTTTATACCCAGCAACATATGCTTGCTGTCCCACAGGCTGCCGTTATCCCCAAGTTCATCAGTGGCAAATGATTGTTACATAGCCGGTTGGAGATAGGCAACCATGTTCCACCTTGCTGCCAAACCGGGCAACTCTCAGGCTAGAGAAATATGTTTGGTTGCCGTATGCATGAGGGAGAATTGCCTATGGTGGTTTGGTCACGTGAGACGGAGACCAAGTGATGCACCAGTTAGGCATAAAGTGCGAAGAAGTGATAAGACGGAAAGAGGTAGGGGAAGACCCAAGAAAACACGGATAAGGGTGATTAAAAGCGATAGGGGTCTACTAAGGATTGGAAAAAAAAATTGTGTTGAACAAAACGGAATGGAGGGCATAAATCAATATGGATGATGTGTTTGATTTTTATTTATTCTTTATTTTCTTTTTCCAAAATTTCTTCCCACCTATTTTTCTTTTAAATTTCTTAGCTTTAACAATTTTAATTTCTTTCTTTTTTGTTTTTACATTTGTTTTTTATCCTCACCTCGTTTCATTGATGATTCCATACGACGATTCAAGTTAGCCGACTCCAAATTATTTTGGTTTAAGGCTTTGTTTTTGTTTGTTTTCCATTTCTTGAAAAAGAGTTTTGTTTGCATATAAAAACTGACTCATGACTTGGGTTATGATTCTGATATACAAGCAAATGCTACGTGTTGCACGTGCTATAATGCGGGAGACTCTTTTGTTTCACCTAATGCTCTGAAGTTTCAGATAAAATCAGTTTACATTCTTCAATCCATTATCAAACTATTAAAGGCAGATAATCACAAGCGGCAAGCCACATAAACGTAAAACAACCATCTCATAAAATTTGGATGTTCTATTATTAAGTAAAGAGTAGTTATTTACTTGCAACAAAATGAACAGACAAGGATGTAACTGGTGACTATCCTTGAACTTATTTCATCTATGTAAATAATGGACAAAAAGAAAATACACTATATCCTCCTTTTGACGCATATGATGTAAACAAAAAGCCCTAAAGAGGGGGGAAAAAGAGAGTAGAAAATTATACTAGGAGCATGATGATATAAGTGTAGGATCCGCAGTATATCAATAAAAAGACTAGTAGTTTCGATAATTAAGTTCAGAAATGCAAGATGACAAGGCATCTCTTACTTGGCGATTGCTCGAGTCCATGTCAAGTGCATCTTCATAGAGTCTCTTTGCCTGGTTCAATAACTTCACTTTCTCTTTATAATTCCTTGATCGTAGGCGTGATCTTTGCTGCAATGCCACACCCCATCTGTAAAGAGCTGCAAACCACAATACACATACATTTTAGTAAGTTTCGATTAGTCAGAAACCAATAAGTAATGCCAGTGCTAGGAGCAGACAAAATTACAAGAAGGAAAATACACGTCGAGCTACAGCAAACAAGGACATGAGCATGATTCTAATATACACCCCCCGTTCCATAAATATAGTCCCACTTTTTTAGAGATAATATTGCTTGAACTTTTACCAATAATTTAATTATCCAAATGAAAATATAAAAATAGTTATTGGTAGTATTTTTAATGGTGTATCAAATACAAGTTTAGAGTTTCATTTGGATAATTATTTTCCCTAAATCTTTGGTCAAAGTTCAATCAAAATGATTCCAAAAAAAGTGGTACTATCTTAATGGGATGGAGGGAGCAGTCAAAATTTTGCATATCAACATCAATAAAATGTGCTGCTACAATTACAAAGAAGAAACATTGTACCATCAGGAGCATGATCATTGCTTTTGGACATCATTGCATCAAATTTATCAATTGCAGCCAAGTACACTTTGTCAGCGTCCAAAGCTGCTTCCTGAAATTTATCCAAACAAATTATTATTGGAACAATTTCACCACAAAACTAAAGCGAAAGGATATCTGATTTGATAAGACTATATCAATTAGTGGTAGCAAATACTCCCTCTGTCCCACTATAAATGTCTCAGTTGACTTGTTAACGTTTTTAAGGAAGGTGCTTTACTAATTTGTACATTACTTGTACAATGTTAAAATTGCACTAAGTCACTTTCCTTATTTGGAAACGCAACATTTATTTTGGGACAAACCAAAATGGAAAGTGCAACATTTATTCCGGGACAAAGGGAGTAAGTCATAAGAATGGATATGAGAACATCAATCCTATCGTAAATAAAGAATGACCAAGAAAATGCTTACAGGTCCAATATCTGCAATCAGTTGTGCACGGAAGGAAAGGGCAAGACCCCAATTGTAGAGCGCTCTCATATCATTCGCATCAATTGATAGCGCTAACCTGTATTTCCTTCCTGCCTTGACAAGGAGTTCTTCACACTCTTCACAAACATTAATGAGAAAATTTGCAACCTTTTCTTTATTATCGATCTGGTCACCTAACACTTCAATTACTTTGGCCCTCTCATCTGACAATGGATCTCGTGTAGCTAGTATGTCTCTCAACTTACGGCTGATTTTCAACTTTAGTTCTCCGTGAAGAAGATAAGTGTTTCCCAACTGCCCCACAGCCAGCAAACTCATAGGCTTCATATCTAAGGCTTTAGAGAGTAATCTGGCAGACTTGTACAATGCATTTTCTGCATCTCTTTCATTTCCACTATGCCGTAAACTCTCTCTGGCTTGTTTTAAAAGAATATTGGCTTCCATTAAATACTTGTTGAACATCATGTCATCTGATACCACTGAAGAAGCAAATCCACCCTCATCTACAGACTGATTGTTAGCCACAAAAGGACCTTTTTCAGAGATCACCTGCTCCTCCCTCATACGAGACCCATGATTCTCTCTCTCAGTCCTATCCACAAGATCAGATGGCATATGATTATTTACTTTCATGAATTTCTCCTCATTTGCAAAAGACGCCTCAGTTCTTTTATGCTTTAGACTCACAGTAAAATCCAAATCAAGCAAATCATCTTGTGACGCCCGTGTTTCCACTGAATTACGCTGACCCATGTTTAAAAAGATCTGCTCATTTTCTTTAAACTGTATCCTGTTATTACGAAAAGTATACTCCCCACGCTCAAAATGACTTATAGAACCACTCTCAGTCTCCATGAATTCCAATCTCCCATTTTCGGCAAATTCTTTTTCTTCAGGCCTCTCTAGAAACCTTATATTGTCATCATAGGTATCTCTAGGAAATCCAGTATTTCCATAACCAATACTCTCGTTATATAAAGACTTCGGCATCCTCTCCTCAATCAATGGAGCTAAGATGTTTTCTCTATAATCGTTCGCCTCCATAAGTGTTGTGTCCTTCTTAATGATATCTTTTGCTTTATTAGCCTTTGAACCAAGTGACTTCTCGACAAACTGCAAAAAATCAAACCCCATCCCATCTCCTTCTTTCTTTCTCTTATTTGATTTCAGATTCAAATTTCTCGATCCTTCTTGGTTATCAACCAAAATACTATCTATACAACCTTCAACAGCTCTTTTACCATTTAAAGCAGACAACCCAATTGATTCAACAACCTTGACATAACTTTCCAATTCACTCACTGTAATTCGATTAATGCTAATACCTCTTCTTAAATCATTCTTTAAATTCATAGTTTCTACAACAAACCCACTAAACAAATTCATCAAACTCCTCAATTTTTCAACTATATCTCTATTATTAGGTCTTTTCTTGGTCCCAATAAAACCAAAATCATTCATGTGGCCACCATTAACAATCCCAATTGAAAACCCAACAGCAAAAACTAAAAAACAAGCTGGAAAAACAACAATAGATGAAACCCTGACTCTAGAAACAGCTAAAGCACAAACAAAACCCAAAAAATAAACAAATATATATCGTTTGTCGTCAATACCAAGAGAATTCAAGAAACTACGAAGCTGAGTGGACTCACCCGACTGAACAGACTCACTTCCGAGCTTTAGATCATCCCATCCACCATAATTGAGTGATTTTGAGGGTGTTGTGGAGCAGAGAGATTGGTGGAAGAGATATTTTCTGTTTGGGAAGTTGACGAATCTGGGATTTTCCCGAGAAATGGATGGAAAGTGGAAAATGAAGATTGGAGAGGTGAATTGGGGAGTGAGAGCGTTAGAAATTAGGGGTTTCATGGTGGAAGATCCAGAGATGAAGTAGGGATAGTCTGTGGTTTTACATGGTCGCCATAAACGGTTCTTAGTTCTAACGACTGAGAGAGGAGGAGCAATGTAATGTTAAGTGTGCTACTCCCCCGTATGGGTTTAAAATTCTTATTTTCATTTTTACATGTCCTTTTCTTTTTCTAGAATAATTCATTTTAAAAATTATAATTCTCAAAATGACAACCTTTTAAAAGTATTGATCAAAATAATTTATATTTTGGAACTTGCCACTTAAAATAGTGATTTTATAAATTTTTCGCTTAAACTCGCTACTTCGAATATCGAGTTTGATTTTTCTATTTTCTTTTTTGTATTTTACGTAAATAATGTCAATAATTTCGTGAAAATTTTATTAACATATAAATTCATTACTGTGAATAGCGAGTTTATTTAAGATAAATGATTAACTAATTAATGGTTGTAATTAGTTTAAATAGAAAGATAAATTCGCTATTTAAAATATTGAGTTCATTTAAAGACACGCTAATCTCAATATCAAATTTAGAGAAGTTTGTTTTTTAATGTATAACACACACAAATCACACAACGCACCCAAATAAGCAACGACACACAGAGAGGGAGAAAGGGGCGAAGAAGAACAGAGATAGCATAACTCGTGATTAGCAGTAACGACTTCAATTTCGCTAGTTTAAGTCTTTGATTTCATGCTCCCTCCTATATTTCAAATCAGTTTTGCAATTGATTCAACCTATGGTTTTTGAAATTGATTTATTTGAGGATTTTTGAAATGATTCAACTTGGGATTTTGACTTGATTGATTTATAAGTTATTCTTGATTTTTATGATATTGTTGGTAAAATTAGGATTTTTATTAGTTCAGTTAGGTTTTTCGTTAGTTAAGTTAGGTTTTTCGTTAGTTCAATTAGGTTTTTTGTTAGTTCAATTAGTATTTTGTTAAATTGAGTTTTAAATTTAATCAATTTTGCGTTTTGTGTTACAGATGAACGTAGAACATTAACATGGAGAGCTTCTTGAACCGTTTGTCGATCCGGGTCCTTTGCAACGAGATGCTTAGAGATTACAGGATAAGCATCAAACTGAATACATTTGGGCCGGAAGACATGTAGAGAAGTTATCATTTCGCCGTGGTTCGACTCTGTCGAAAGTGTTAAATGCGAGCATCCAGGAGATACTTACACATCTCGAGACTCAATCACATCCTGATAATCATACAACGATTGAGGTAAAAGGTGAGGTTACACATGTAGATCTTACACATTTATCATTTGCTCAGTCATCTCATAGCACACGGGGCCACGATACACAGGGTGAGTGTGTTACGCAAGTTGATGAAAATATGTAGATAAAGAAAAAACATATAAGCGTAGGAAAAAATGATCCCTAGTGAACATTTGAGACATTTTCTATGTGGCCGGATTGTGGTCATTTAATTATATTTTGTTCTATTTATGTGTTGTTGAATGTGTTTGTTTGTCAAGGGTATTGAAATTTGCTTGTTTGTTAAAGGTGTTAAAATGTGTTTGGTACAAATTAAATGTGTTTGTTTGTCACAGATTTTGGTAGAACTTTGTTACAAAGTTGGGCTGTAAATTGAATTTCTTAATCTGATTTAGAGTTACAGTAAATTCGCTAATGGTAGTAGCGAATTTAAATTGTCATTAGCGAGTTTAGGTTAATTTAAAAACAAATATAATTAATCTAAACTGATCGCTTTTTCGGGTAGCAAGTTTATATTTATTAAAATTATAATCAATTTCTCGAAATTATATACGTAAAATACAAAAAAAAAAAAGGAAGATCAAACTCGCTATTCGAAGTATTGAGTTTAAGCGAAACATTTTTAAAAAATCGAGACTTGAAGTGGCGAGTTTCAAAAAATGAGTCATTTTGGTTAATACTTTTGAAAGTTTGTCATTTTGAGAATTATAATTTTAAAAATGAATTATTTGAGAAAAAAAAAATCCTTTTTATAGCATGTTCAGTTTAAGGTTTTAATTGTTTTATTATTTAAAGTATATTAAAATTCATTGTCATTCTCACAACAAAAACTCTCTATCCATTTTCTCTTTCTTATTTTACTTTTTATACTCACAATATTTTTTTTTTCTAATTTTTGTGTCAATTCAAACTACAAACATTAAATTGTGACGTAGAGATTATAATTTACTATCCCAATCTACTCATCACACCCATTTTATTTAGATCACTATCCTTTCTCTCACCCCTTAATTCACCCCATTTTCGGCGAGGTGATGGAAGGTGCATTTTAAGCCACCTCTTGAACATCTTGAGCGGCTTTAATTTGAATTGTGAAATTAAGTAGGAAATTATATTCCATTTGTGCTCAAATTGGGGTGATCTCCGGCTAATATCCTCCGGCGTGATTATGAGATGTGGTGTTAAGAGAGATTTTTTTCTCAAATAATACATTTTTAAAATTTTATTTACAAAAGTGACTTACTGTTCAAACTTTTTTCCAAAATGTCTCATTTTTTGAAAACTCGCTACACCGTGTAGCGAGTTTATAATTTTTCAATTAAAATCGCTACACGGTGTAGCGATTTTAAATTTGCTAAATTTTATTTAATATTTATGCTTAAAAAAAAAAAAAAACCAAATTTGAAATCGCTACAGGGTGTAGCGATTTCAAATATTCACAAAAAAGCCAAACAAACAAAGTTACGTACACTATGAGTATATAATAATAACTACTTCCTCCGGCTCTAAATTACAAAATAATAATATAAAAATTATATATTAATAAAGAAAACTAAATAGAAATATTATTTTTTTCTATCTCAAATAAATATTTTAAAAAATGTACTTCTATAAAAAAAAATTCATTTCAAAAATAAATATTACTTTCGACTCAAAATGAATAACCAAAAAATAATACTACATTTTTTATCCAAAAAAATGAGCATTACTTCCTTCATCTCAATGAATATTTTAAAAATTAATACTACTTCATTCGCCTCTAAAATTAATATTTATAATATGAAGATGTCTCTTTCAGGTGTCAGGCTTCGCCTCTAAAAAGAGTCACTTTGTCTTGGGTACCTAAAGTGACTCTTGCTAAGGCCTCTTTCAGGTGTCAGGCTTATGCTAGGTCTTTGTTGTACTTCGAGTCTCACGTAAGGGAAAAGTCAGGAGCTTTAAATCCCGTAGGTGATAGAGAGCAGTGGCATTTTCGAGGATGAAGATGTCTCATTTTTAATGGAAATATATAGTGGTTTGGATGAACCAGATGGCTTGGCATCTTTACGTAAATCAGAAAGTTTCCAAGACCACCTCTTAATAAATACTCCCTCCGTCCCATACCTACGTGCACACTTTCCATTTTGGGCGTCTCAAACCTACGTGCACATTTCCTAAAATGGAAAGGAATCTTTACTATTTCCTCCACTCATTCTCTCTCCTACATTATTTTAATACTCACAACACCATTATAATTTATTATTCCCTCCACTCATTCTCTCTCTTATTTTATTTCACACTCACAACACTTTCAATATAATACTCTCTCCTTAATTTACGTGAAAAGTCAAATCGAGCACATAGATCCGGGACGGAGGGAGTAAAAAGCAGGAAATTGGGGCGATGTTTTGAATTCTTGTGAACAGGCTTTGAAGAACGATCCTACTGTTCAGAGGCAATCAGATTACCTTAACTGCTTACTGAACATGGGCCGTTTCCAAGCAGTGGTTACTTCCGTTGATGGATTAATATCACGAATTCCACGGTACAAAAAGACATGGTGCATGCAAGGAGTTCAGGCGGCTTGAATCACTTGATGGATGATAGGGATGACCAAACACGATTCCGGTTTCGGGGAAAAGGAGAAATCGGAATCGAACCGTGAACTTACGGTTTACGGAACCGGCGGTTCAATAGTTTTTTTTTTTTTAAAATAGAAAAAAATTATTTTAGAATTTTTTTTAGTACTGAAAATATTTGCAAAAACTTACATAAAAAAAATAGAAAAAACTAAACAAATGAAAGTATATAAAAGAAAAAAGGGACGTACTATCCTTTAATTTTTTTTTTTTAATTGACTAGGAAAAAATATTTTAGACTTTTTTTATTACTATTTTTTTTTACAAAAAGTAATATAAAAAGATAGAAAAAAAGTAAACAAATGAATTATATAAAAGATAAGAGGGACAAACTATCCTTTAATTTTAATTTTAATTTTATATTTTTTATTAACTGGAAAACAATATTTCAGACTTTTTTTATTACTGATTTTTTTTACAAAAAGTAATATAAAAAAAGATAGAAAAAAACTAAACAAATGAAAATATATAAAAGAAGAGGGGCGGTCTAGACTTCATTTTTTTTTTAATTTTTTAGTAACTAGGAAATAATATTTAAGACATTTTTATTATTGATTTTTTACAAAAAGTAATATAAAAAAACTAAACAAATGAAATTATATAAAAGAAAAGAGGGACAAACTATCCTTTATTTTATTATATTTTTTATTGTCTAGGAAATAATATTTTAGAATTTTTTTATTACTGATTTTTTTTTTTTTACAAAAAGGGATATAAAAAATTTTAAATTTTTTAAACAAATGAAAGTATATAAAAGAAAAACTAAATCATAAATATCATGCACTAAACCTAAATCATATACATAAATCTCCTATATACCCTATACCCTTAACCTTAAATCTAAATCATATACTTTATACTCCATATTCTAATTCATCTACCTAAACCTCATTTATATCCTATACCCTAAACCTTAAATATGAATGACATGCTTCATATTCTAAACCCTAATTCATATACTTTAACCATATACCCTAAACCTTAAATCTAAATCATATACTAAATACTCCAAATCCTAATTTATCTACATAAATCTTATATATACCCTATATCTTAAACCCTAAATCTATATCATATACCTGCATACCCTAAATCCTAATTCATATATATTAATCTCACATATACCATATACCCTAATACTTAAATCTAATTCATATACTCTATGCCCTAAATCCTAATTCATCTATATTATTCTCATATACTCCCTCCGTCCCAATATTTAGTTCACCATTTTGGCCTCGACATGCAAATTAAGGGTGGAGAAAATGTCGTGAGTGTAATAGTAAAATAGGAGAGGGAATGATTGTAGGAAATAGTAAATTTGAAAAGTGTTGTGAGTGTAATAGTGAAATAGGAGAGAGAATGAGTGGAGAAAATAGTAAAGATTCTTTGTCAAAAAAGAAAAGATGAAGCTTTAAATGGGACACCCAAAATGGCAAAATGTGAAGTTATTAATGGGACGGAGGGAGTATACCCTATACCCTAAACCTTAAATCACAATTATATACTCAATATCCTAAACTCTAATTCATCTACCTTAACTATATATTCCATACTCTAACCCTCTAAATCATATACCTAAATCCCATATATACCTCTAAACCGAACCACTCAATCTTATACATATACCCCTTATATACAGTTTAACCTAAAACTTAAACAAATGAGAGTTAGTTTATAATTTGAGATTAAAAATCAAAGAAATTAACGAATTTCGTTATAGAAAGTTAAGGGGGTTGTGTGAAAAATTGTGAGGGGAGGGGGTGGTATTTATAGCTGAGAATATATGTTAGAAAACAAAAATATTTTTTTATTTAACCATATACCCGATACTCTAACGGCTATATTCTGACAAATCTAACAAAATTTCTAACGAATTTGACGATTTTGACAACGGTTCAACGGTTCCGGTTCCAGTTGAGGCGGTTCGAAACCGTCGATTCACAATTTTTCAAAAGGAGAAATCGGAACCGGACCGCCAAACTGAAGGTTACGATTTCAAACGGTTCCGATTCCGGTTCAAGGCGGTTCAACAGTTCCGATTTGGTCATCCCTAATGGATGAGTACCTTGATCAGCACCTTAATGGAGTTGATGGAGAAGGCTTACTTTATAGAAGCTCCGAAAGCAATGCTTCATTCGACATGGATGTTGAATGAAGCATAGCCAAGAAAACTTCAAACACCTTTAACCGACACAGGGGGAGGTAATTTAGAAATCACGTCTATTTTAGCCCTATCTACCTCAATCCCCTTACTTAACACTATATGACCAAGCACAATACCATGCCTCACAAGAAAATGATATTTTTCCCAATTCAAGGTCAGTTTGGTCTCACAACATCTCTTCAAGACCAATGCCAAATTCTCAAAGCACCCATTAAAACTATCACCAAAAAATCGAAAAATCATCCATGAACACTTCCACGCATCTCTCAATCAAAACATAAAAGATGGAGGTCATGCAACTTTGAAAAGTCGTCGGTGCATTGCATAGCCCAAAGGGCATCCTAAGCATAGGATCCAAAGGGACAAGTGAAAGTGGTCTTTGATTGGTCCCCAGGTGCAATGAGAATTTAGTTATATCCTAAGAAATCATCAAGAAAACAATAATAAGCATATCCTGCTAACTTCTCAAGAATTTGGTTAATAAAGGGTAATGGAAAATGACCTTTCTTAGTTGTGGGATTCAATTTCCTCAAGTCTATACACATTCGATACCTTGTGACTTCCCTTGTTGGCACATCCTCATTATTATCATTTTCACAACTGTGATTCCCGAGCTCACTCACTCACTGTCAGCAACAGGAAATATAATTCCCGCATCTAACAACTTTATGACTTCTTTCCTCACGACATCCTCCATATGGCTCTCTAGACGATTTTGCACCATCTATGTGATTAATCCTGTGCATACACATTAAGGGATTGATTCCCTTGATATCTTTTAAGGTCCACCTTATGGCCAACTTGTGCTCACAAAACACTTTAATCAATTTGTCCTCTTGCTCTAGGGTCAAATCAAAAGCAATAATGACAGGTAAACTCTCTCCCTCCCCCAGAGAAACATACTTCAAATTTTATGGGAGGGGTTTCAGCTAAAGAGTTGGAGTTTTTGCAATAAATGGCGCCATCTTCTCATTGAAGTGGCCTAGGGGGTGAAACGGGCCATCAATTGGATGGTGTTCGTCGACGTTGTCTTCTATGGCCATTGCATGAACATCTGCATTATCCCTAGAATTCTCATCACCAGTTAATAACCGCTCTAACTCCTCACAATCTCTCTTATGCCATAACTGCTCACTCACACATTCATCAATTTCATCCACAAAACTACAAGTATTAACATTATCCATAGGATTTTGCATATCATCATACACATAAATTTCTATTATCTCATTAGTCACACATATAGACAATGTCCCATTCCCCACATTAATGATTGTGTTGGTTGTCACCATGAATGGACGCCCAAGCAATATGGGTGATTCACGGCGATTCCCTGAACTATTAATAGTTTCAAGCAACAAAATCTATAGGGATTATCAAAGTATCAACTTGCACCGAAAGATCCTCCATAATACCCAAGGGCCATTTTATAGCACGATTGACCGATTGAAGGGTCATTGTGTTGGGTTTAAAATCAAGCAAATCCAACTCAAGATACAAATAATGTGGCAACAAATTAATGCTAGCACCAAGGTCCAACATCGCCTTCACCTTATTAGAATCTCCCATAGTAATGAAAATTGTAAAGCTTCTGGGATCCTTTTGTTTGAGTGGGAGGTTTTGTTGTAACACAGTGCTAGCACTTTCTCCCATAATTAATTTCTCATCTTTCCCATACCTTGGTTTCTGGATTTTTTTAAAAAGAATTTGGCATAAGTAGGAATATCACATTTAATAGGAGGAGATTAATATTAACCTTAAAAGATATCTGAATCAACTACGTCATTTGTTGATCCATTTTATGCCTCATAAAGCGTCCAGAAAATTTGACCAGAGGTACATATGGCCTGAGGGGTGGAGAGTCAGACTTAGAATTTCCCCCGATCCATTTGTACTTTTTTCTACTTTAGCATGTGTAGGAGGGGATAAAGGAGAAGAAGAATGAGGAGATGGTACCGCTTTGTTTTCCTTCTTGCCATTCCTTAGAGTGGTAACGACCTTGGCTTGTTCCCCTTGACTTGGAAAGGTACCAGGTTTGTGCCATTGTAAGGATTCAGCAAGTTGCCCTATCTGTATCTCCAATTTCTTGATTGCGGCTTCCTATTGTTTATATTGTTGTTGCTTCTTTATACGCATTTGTGCCATTGCATCTTCCCAAGGTGCTCTTTTCTGTTGATAATACTTCCCTAGTGTGGGTTGAGGATTGAGAGGTTTATATTGTTAATTTTGATTACCTCCCCACGAAAAGTTAGGATGGTTCCTCCACCCAGAATTATATGTGTTAGAATATGTGTTATTTTGCGGCGGCCTTGGATCAAACCCATTCATAGCATGTGCCTGTTCAGAATCAAAAGCAAACTATGCACCACTAGGATAAGCATTAGTAGCATGAGTGTGCAATCCACATATAGAGCAAGCATCATGAATCACATAAGCAGTAGGTAGAACACCTTGTGTAGTAAGCATATCAAGTTTCTAATTCAATTGTGTTATTTTCCTAGCTATCTCATCACTAGAATTTAATTCATGCACAACCCTAGACTTACCCCTATTACTCTTTTGTTGGGAATTAGCACCTGACATCTCAAACAATTCTTGTGTCTATTCAGGGGTCTTGGCTCCTAGCGAGACTCCTGCTGCATTGTCTTGTACTTACGCAATAAGGTCAAAGGGTCCTCAATCGAGAGGCCCTAATAGCAGGGCAACATGTTCAAATAATGACCCTTAACTTCTAAAGTCTTTGCTGCCTCGAACAACACTAAGCATGATATTAAAGCATCTACTTTGGGACGACAGAAGTCCCTCATAGTTTGAGCTGGTGTTGCCATCTCAACTTTTGGCTCTTCTACTCCGGTGGTAGAAGGATCAGTCTCAGTATCTAGGTCTTTATGGAGGGGATTGCCCTCATTTAATTCCATATTTTTTACGATGATCTACTTTATCAATGTTGTTGTTCAATGGCTCGAAAGTAGGATTAAAAGAACGACGACCATGTATTCACTGCCTAAACAAACTTGTTTACTCGCAAGAAGTCTCCGACAACGGCGTCAAAAACTTGATGGAGAAATTCTCCCATTTGTAATAAAAACCTAGCAAGTGTACTAGTTACTGTTGTAATAGTATGCACAAGCAAGAGTCGAACCACAGAGACTTATGGAAGTAAACAAATTGATTCAAGCAATGGAAAATTAATGAAAGGGCCTTTTTGTTTTGTGATTTATTACTACTAATTGCAGAAATTAAAAGATTACACTACGAAAGAAATTCAAAAACAAAGAATTAACTCAGATAATTAAAAGTGATTCACGGATTGGGTTCACAAATAACGTCACTCTATGCTATTTTAGTAAATAAAGTTTCAATCTTATTCTAATTTTCATTCGCTAATTTAAGGGTTGGGACGATTTGGTGTGCGATTAGCAACCCTAATAATCTCTTCATGTTTAAACTTTTAGCAAGGTCCATCTAACACTCAAAAAGTTCATTAAGCATGTATGAATAATAGAACCTAGATCCTCTTAACTTCCGCAAGGATCTCAATTATATCTGTTCACCACAACAATGGACTATGTATAAATCCTCCACTTAAATTTATCGATTTATACCCAATTAGTTAAAAAGCTAAAATTATCTTAACATAAAATTGCAACCCTAAAACAGAGTTAAGACTATTATGATGAACAAGAACAAGATTAATTAAGGATAAAGATCATAGCATAGAGTTAAGTATTTATTACATCTAATCCGCAAATCTAGGGTATTTAGCTACTTATCTCCATTATAATGAAAAAAAGATATAAATTTAAGCAAATAAAAACTTGGCGATCAATCCTTGAAATTGAAGAACAAAAACCTTGAATCCTTGCTAAACAATGGTAGATTAAAAGAAAACATAAGTTATAAAAGCCTCTAAAGTTCTCCTATTTATACTAAGGTAAGAAAGACAACAATAATAAAAACAAGATCTTGCAATCCTTGTCTAAAAAGGACACTTCACATTGTTAGCCGAGCTTGGGAGCGGGCGCCCCCAAGGATTGGGTGCGGACGCTCCTCAATTCCAAGGACTTGTGTTGTTTCTGCCGGTGTGGGAGCGGATGCTCCCAAAGGTTGGGTGCGTGCGGGTGCTCCCTTTTCTTCCTTCAGAAATGTCCTTCATTTTTCTATAATTCTTCCTTAGTCCTGCCTTTATTTTGCCAGTCAAATCCCCAGCCTTCTGTAAAAAGTTCTCCTATTTATACTAGTGTACACAACTGTAACCGACTTGGCTACATTATACTCCATCTTACAATAATTTACACCAACTAATCCAGCTGTCTGCAAAACTTCACAACTGTCTTGGCACTCTTCAACCTTCTTATTTGTGTATGTACACTTAGCTTCTTGCTCCTTAGCCCCTTCACTTGTATCTATAGAATAAATAGAAACGAACTTTTTGATACAAAAAAAGTACATTGCAGGGCATAAGAGAAACTTCTTGAATCCTAGTATAATCTACTATCTATGTGAATATTTGGTCTTGAAAATAATTTGAATTATTCTAGAAAGTTTTTTTTTAGTTCACGATAATTTATCTTGATACAAGTTTCAAGATACAATCGTCTTTCTCTCGATACAAATATGAGTGTTTTCATTTTCTTGTTCATATCTATTGTTTTATCACTTGAATTTTTTGCGATCGTGTACTATACTTGTGATATCCCCCATCCCACATTGAAAATATGTGGGAATTTAGTGTGATATATAGAAGGCCCATACACTACTACTAAGCATCAAATCATCCATTGGACTTTTGGAGGCCTGTGATGGGCTGTGGTTGACCCTATTGGGAGATGCTTAGTGGGCCAGTGTGTGGTGCCTACGTAGCGGGTCGGGTTTCGAGCTCGGGTCGTTACAAATGGTATCAAAGCAGAACCCCGGCCTTAAGGCTTGCGAGCTAGCCCGGGGGTACGATCTGGGTATTGATTGACCTTGCCAGGGACGACAAGGGTTTGAGTGGGGGAGAATGTGATATCTCCCATCCCACATTGAAAATATGTGGAAATTTAGTGTGATATATAGAAGGCCCATACACTACTACTAAGCATCAAATCATCCATTGGACTTTTGGAGGCCTGTGATGGGCTGTGGTTGACCCAATTGAGGAGATGCTTAGTGGGCCAGTGTGTGGTGCCTACGTAGCGGGTCGGACTTCGAGCTCGGGTCGTTACAATACTAACTCGTAGTATACCAAAAAAACTAACGCTATGTTTGTTTGGGAAAATCGTTTTTCGAAAAATATTCTTCTCAATTCTTGATATTTGGTAATTACGGGAAAATAAAGTCAAATGAAAATATTTTATGTTCAACAAAAAATAAGCATGTTTTCCGCTTAAAATGACTTGTGGAAAGGTTTTAGACTGAAAAAAAAAAAATTAAGATTAAATATTTGGATTGTAAATTTAGCGAAGTTGCGAGTAAGGAGGCAGGGGTGATCAAATTTGATGAGAAAGAAGATTGTCCAAGCTTTTGACTTATTTTTGCTATCTTAGATCTATTATTCAAAAAGATGGAGAATTGAATGAAGATGTGACTCATAGGATTAAAGCATGTTGGTTGGAGTGGAAGAGTGTCACATGATTTTTATGTGAACCCGACTTATTTCATAGATTAAAGGAAAAATTCTATTGCACGGTAATCAGGTCAGCACTGCTCTATGATACTGGGTGTTAGGCCGTAAAACAGAGTCACGTTTATAAAATGAATGTGACAGAAATGCGCATACTGTGATGGATGTGTAGGCATGAAGTAAGGATAGGTTATGGAATTAGGTGATCTGGAAAAAAGTAAGAATTGCACCAATTAAAAATCAAATGAAGAAGAATCGCCTAAGATGGTTTGGTAAGGTGAGACGGAGACCGAGTGAAATACTGGTTAAAAGGCCTGAAAAGTTGAGAAGTGGAAAAATGGTAAGAGTAGGGAAAGGTATAAGAAAACTTGGATAAGGGTGATTGAAAATGACATAAGTTTATATGGATTGGATGAAAATATTGCTTTAAAAAAGCCGGAGTAAAGGCCAGAAATTCATGTGGATGATTGGGGCTTATTTTTCTCCCTTTTTTCAGTATTATATATCTATACATGTTCTTTTTTATTATTATTTATCTTTGCTTTTTCCAAAATGTATTTTCACCTATTATTATTATCATTATTTTACTTCTCTTTCTCTCTCCCTTTTCTTCCTCACATTTTCTTTCACAGTGTAATATGAGGATTCATGTTAGCTGACCTCAAATTATTTTGCGGATAAGGCTTTGTTTTTATTGTTGTTATTTCATTTTTGAGAAATTATATATTAACACCTCACTCACAAACCCAACTCTCATACACCCCTACCCCTACCCCTGCCCCTGCCCCTACCTACTCTCCTTCGCATTTCATTTTATGGAAATCTATATTTTAGTATTTTAAAATCGGTGGAAATGTCTATAGGTGTGTCACGTCGTACGCTCTAGAAATTTTTTGAATTCTCATGCTTACAAGTTGGATGATCTTCCAAATTCTTGAAACGCTTAGAATTATACGTATTAGTTGATATCTTTCATCGATAAAAATAGACATGCAGATAGATAAATATAAAAGAATAATATTACATAATCCAAGGAAATTTAGATGTGTACCTTAGAATAGTATATACAATGAAAGTAATTTGATTATGTAATGGAGTAAATTATTTGTTCATTTAAAAAAGTACATATATCATATATTATTTAATAAGATATAGTACATGTACCAATTAAATGAAATTTAAAATTTAGATATAAAAAAGTATGAATATAAATAAAATAATTAAGGTCAAAAATATTTAAATTCAATATGTGTATAAATAGTTGATTAATAATGTGAAATGTATAGTAATCATGAAGTTATATAATAAAGTTTTAGTTTAGAATATGAAAATAGAGATATAAATAGAGAAAATTAAACTCAAAGATAACTTCAAATGTAATAGGTATATAAAAGAGTTAATTAGAAAATGTGAAATGTATAGTTATAATGAACTTAATCAAAAAGCATATTCAATGAATTAAAATTTAATAGTCTTAATGCTATGATGTTATAACTTTTACACTAATATATATGACATTATTAGATTAATATTTTTTACATACAATTAATAATTAATATTAGTGTAGTTAATTACTTAAAAGTTCTAGCACATACTTATCATTTATCAACATGCATAGTAAACTATCATTTGCTGTAATACATTACTATTACTAGAGTACTACTTATTTTCTATAACAGATAAAGATTTTTGTTAATGACCGAAAAATCGAATAGTTTAGTAGTTCAAGATAAAAGAAAAAGTTCAATGTTGTAGTTTAATTATCAGGTTTATTATAACTTCATTTGGGGTTATATAATAAAAAATGAGATATTTTTTTGAGTGCGTCTCCTGAGAAACGCGTTTCTCCATAACTATGGAGAAACGTGTTTTTCATAGCCAGAAGCTTTACATTTGATAACCAGAAAAAAAAAACCCAAGGCCAAGACCAAAAGCTTCTGAATATCCAGAAGCTTTGCATTTGATAGCCAGAAGCTTTACAGTTGATATCCAGAAGCTTTGTATTTGATAGCCAGAAGGATGTGAAATGTATATCCAGAAACTGTTAGGTGCATATCCAGAAAACTGTTAGGTGCATATCCGAAATGTGTTAGGGCATATCCGAAATTGCTATTGAAGGTTTACGGATATCAGAAACCTTCAAATGTATATCCGTAAACATTTTGAAGGTTTCTGATATTCATTGAAGGTTTCTGGATATCACTTTCATAGGTTTCTGGCTATCTAGCTCATTGTCGCGCGACATGTCGGGACCCGTTTCTCCATAACTTATGGAGAAACGCGTTTCTCCCTAGATTTTGTGTATTTTTTTTATGTTTAATAACACTTTTCCTTCATATTCATGGTTTTTTCCTCCTACTATCTTCATCATTCTCGTCGCCGTTTGCCTAAAATTTTGTTACCATATCATGCAAGGGTAGTAAGACCCTTATTAGGTGACTTTTTGTGTGTTTTTTATGTATGGTTAATTTTATTTTTGAATTTTAGATACACAAAATCTAGGGAGAAACGCGTTTCTCCATAAGTTATGGAGAAACGGGTCCCGACATGTCGCGCGACAATGAGCTAGATAGCCAGAAATCTATGAAAGTGATATCCAGAAACCTTCAAATGAATATCCAGAAACCTTCAAAATGTTTCTGGATATACATTTGAAGGTTTCTGGATATCCAGAAACCTTCAATAGCAATTTCTGGATATGCCCTAACACATTTCTGGATATGCACCTAACGCTTTTACGGATATGCACCTAACAGCTTTGGATATACATTTCACATCCTTCTGGCTATCAAATACAAAGCTTCTGGATATCAACTGCAAAGCTTCTGCTATCAAATGCAAAGCTTCCGGATATCCGTAAGCTTTTGGGCCTTGGGTTTTTTTTTTCTGGTTATCAAATGTAAAGCTTCTGGCTATGAAAAACACGTTTCTCCATAGTTATGGAGAAACGCGTTTCTCAGCAGACGCACTCTTTTAGATATGCATTTTATTCTAAAGTTTGGACAATATAGAACTTGATTTTGATTTCCGAACTTCGTTTTGATTATTTTTTAATTTTACTTTAACTTTTTGATTTGATTTTTGTTTTCTTATATACTTTTTTTTTCTTCAAATTACATCTTGACTCCAATGAAAACTTTATTTGTAATTTTTTTATTTCATTTGTCTTTTGATTAGCAATTCATTTTCATATCTCCATTTAATTGTTTTGTTTATCTTTTGATTTTTTTTTTGTCATTGATGTCTCATTTTTTTAGTAAATTTTCATATTTGTTTTGAATTTATATTTGCTCTTTTATCTATTTTTATTGCAATTTTGTGAAGAACTATAGTTTTTATTTTTGATTTGTTTTGTCAATGATTTTAATTTTTGCATTTAATACTAATTTTTCATATATTTTTAATTCTATTTGTTTGTTTTGTTTATTTTGATTACAAATTGTGAAGAACTATAATTTTTATTTTATCATTTTTGGAACAATATTTTTTCCTTTTTTTATTTATTTATAAGTTTTCATATTTATTTTAATTTTAATTATTGAATTTATTTATTTTTCTTACGATATTTGAAAAATTGTATATTGTTTTATTTTTTTTTAATTTAAAAGTAAATTTTAATATATATATTTTCATTCCATTTCACCTCTTACCTTTAATTTTGAATTATTTGTTCTTCTTTTGATTCAAAATTTATTTTTATATTTCTAAAAAATTTACTTCATTTTTTTTTCTTTTAATTTATTTTAACCCATTTATATCTTAATTCAAATTTGAAAATTTGGGCAAGTATCTTTGATGCATTATTCATTGTAAAAAAAAAAAATGTGTCTTTGTAAAAAAGGGTCATGAAATGGCAAGGATCATAGTACAAAGAAATGTCAAGTATTGAATCATGAAATCCTTGGTACCAATTCCTACTCCAAGATTGAGTTAACTTTCTTGTACCTACGAAGGCACTAATTTGTGCTTATTTGTTCAACTTGTCCCTTAATTTATCAAAGTTGTGCTTCTTTGATAAAAAAATTGATATTTATATTTATTTGTTTTCTTTTTTATTTTGCTAATATTTTTACTGTGATGTTATTGATTTTGGTTTTAGTTTTTATTTTCTTTGTAAATTTTCATATTTGTTTTTATTCTATTTTTTTGCTTTTGTCTATTTGATTATGTTTGCAAATGTCTTTTTATATCCTTTGGTACAATTTGAATTTTTGATATTCTATATTTTGCTTTGCTTATATTTTTATATTGATTTTCTTTCTTAAATTTTTATTTTTTACTGCTTTGGTATATTTTGAATGTGTTTTTGAATGCTACATGTTTCATTATTTTATTTATTTTGATTTTGATTTGATTTTGTATATCTAATAATTCTTACTTTTCATATGTTTTTTTGTTTAGTTTTTATCTTAGTTTGAGTTCTTATTTTTCATAGCAAAATTTCCTATTTGTTTGATTTATTTATATCTTTTCTCTATTTTGATTATGTTTTCGAATGCTTCTTTTATATTTTTATTTCTTTAGACTAAGATTCAATTTGAGTGATTTTATTTAAATTTTTTGCTTATATTTTTTTGATGTATGTTTTTATATTTTTATTTACTTCTTTGTGGTTATGTTAGCTTTATTTTATTTTGTAAATTTTCATATTATATTTATTGATTTTGTCTATTTTGATTATTTTTGTGAATGCTTTTGTTCATTGTTTTTTGTTTTAATTAATTAATTAATTTTAATTAGAATTAGACTTGTGTATTACTTTTTATTTTTTTATTATTGTTTTATTTATTTAGATAAATTATATATTTTTTTTAGAATTTTATTTTACTTTTGTCTATTTTGATTATGTTTTGGAATGCTTATTTTTTCATTGAATTCTTTTAATTAAATTTGATTTTATATTATTGGTTATGCTTTTTTTTTCGAATTTTTTCTCAAATAATTCTTTTTTACTTTTTTATTTACCAAAATGACTCACTGTTCAAACTATTGCCCAGAATGTCCATTTTTTTGAAAATCGCTACACCGTGTAGCGAGTTTGATTAGGGTTTGTCAAAACTCGCTACACCGTGTAGCGAGTTTAGGGTAATTAAGTTTGGCCGTTTGGAAATTAATTAGGGCATTTAATTAACCTAAACTCGCTACACCGTGTAGCGAGTTTGGTCAAACCTAATTAAACTCGCTACACGGTGTAGCGAGTTTGAAATCCCTTTTTTTCTTATTTTATTTAATTCTTCTTTTCTCTTCCTTCTTTCTTTCTTTCTTTCTATATATATTATATAATATTATATATATATATATATATATATATATATATATATATATATATATATATATATATAAATATATATATATATATATATTATTTATATATATATATATAAAATAATAAATTAGAAAGAGGAAGTCCCCTTAAAAGTCCTCTCACTAAGAGAGGTCCCAAAGGAACTTGAAAAACAATGAAGATGAATCATCTATTTATAGTAGAAGAAAGATTTGAAAAATGTAGAATACATCTATGTGGAAAACACAAAAAATATTTAAATTTAGAGATGGTGGAAAAAACAAAATTTCATTTGCCTCCAAAAATTTCATTTGCACTCCTCATGAATTTTTTGAAGGCAAATGAATTTTTTCCTTAAATCAATTACTTCTCTTGAACCTTTTACTTGTTCCATTTTTATGTGAAAGCCTTATGAAATTTTTGATTAGTAATATACTTGATCTAATTATCTTAATAATGAAAACTTAAAAAATATTGTATTTAATTTTTCAATTTTTTTTTTTTGGAAAAATTCAATTAACCTTACCACTAAATTTAAATTAAAATAGAATTAACTTTCTTTCTACTTTTTTCTGAGACGGAAGGAATAATTCACTAGCTCTTGCATATTTATTATAATGATTATTTGTAGCATAATAGATATTTGAAAAAAGTACTAATTTGGATCATAATAGAGTATGAGAAATATGTAGAAATAATTTCATGCGCCCCCTCACCCTAAATCATTATTCATAAAAGTGTAAAAATTGAAAAATTAAATACAATATTTTTTAAGTTTTCATTATTAAGATAATTAAATTACGTATATTACTAGTCAAAAATTTCATGAGACTTTCACATAAAAATGAAACAAGTAAAAGACCCAAGAGAAGTAATTGATTTAAGGAAAATTTCATTTGCCTCCAAAAAATTCATGAGGGGTGCAAATGAAATTTTTGGAGGCAAATGAAATTTTGTTTTTCCCACCATCTCTAAATTCAAATATTTTTTGTGTTTCTCACATAGATCTATCCTACATTTTTCAAATCTTTCTTCTACTATAAATAGATGATTCATCTTCATTGTTTTTCAAATTCCTTTGGGACCTCTCTTAGTGAGAGGACTTTTAAGGGGACTTCCTCTTTCTAATTTATTATTTTATATATATATATATATATATATATAATATATATATATATATATATAGAAAGAAAGAAGGAAGAGAAGAGAAGAATTAAATAAAATAAGAAAAAAGGGGGATTCCAAACTCGCTACACCGTGTAGCGAGTTTAATTAGGTCTGGCCAAACTCGCTACACGGTGTAGCGAGTTTAGGTTAATTAAATGCCCTAATTAATTTTCAAACGGCAAAACTTAATTACCCTAAACTCGCTACACGGTGTAGCGAGTTTTGACCAGACCCAAGTCAAACTCGCTACACGGTGTAGCGATTTTCAAAAAAATGGACATTCTGGGCAATAGTTTGAACAGTGAGTCATTTTGGTAAATAAAAAAGTAAAAAAGGATTATTTGAGAAAAAATTCTTTTTTTTTTCGGTATTGATTTTAGTTTGAGTTTTATTTTCTTTAGTAAGTTTTCATATTTGTTTTGATTTAGTCATGGAATTTCTCTATTTTTATTATGTTATTAATTTTTCTTTTATATTTATTTTCTTTTAATTAAGGTTTGATTTTCGTACTTTATTAAAAAAAAAACTTATGTTTTTTGATTTGGAGTAACTCTTGTGAAAAACTAGTTTTTTTTTTCAAAATGTTATAAAAAACTAGTTTTCAGAACAGTTCATCACTCTTATTAGTTAGACTTAGTGCTTTAAAACTAGTTTTTTTCTTATGTTACGAAGAAACTAACAATTTCTTTAATAGCATGAATTTAAATATATCAACGCATTTTCTCACTAAAAAGTATTTCAAGAGACACAGTATTCATATAGTAATATGTATTGTGTAAATATATTTGACAACTTTGAATTAGGAAAATCACTTGATAATATTATTAACTAACAACATGTCGTGGATATTATTATCCTATCATTAATTAGCATGCATGTGACTTTTTAAAAGCTAGGACTTTCGGAATGATTTAAATAGTTATAAATTCTTTATACCGTTAAATAAAATATTTAAATAGTTATATATATCGTGGAATAAAATTAAATATAGAATATTTGAATTGATATTACGATCGTATGACTTTTTTCAATTTCAAGCTTATCAAATATTTCAACAAAAGTCATATTAAAAGTTAAAAAGTCATGATTTAAAACCCATCATTTACTACCATAAGTGAATATAATTATTATACAATCAATTGAAATTAAAAGTATGTTACTTATTTGTATTAAGATTAAAGCATTTTAAGGGTCATAATATATCCAACATACTGTATGTAAAAGCAATAGAATTGAAGAGAGAACCATTGAAAAGACGACAATTGTTCATTTTATATTGCATACATCTCCACATCAATTTAATGCGTAAATTAATATTTATTTTCTCAAATCAAAATTAAAAATTGTAAAGTAATCATACTTAATTATTAAATCACAAAATCTAGGGAGAAACGCGTTTCTCCATAAGTTATGGAGAAACGGGTCCCGACATGTCACGACAACGAATAGATAAATTTAAACCTATGAAAGTGATATCCGTAAACCTTCAAATGAATATCCGTAAAACCTTCAAAATGTTTCTGATATACATTTGAAGGTTTCTGATATCCAAACCTTCAATAGCAATTTCCTGGATATGCCCTAACACATTTCCTGATATGCACCTAACAGCTTTTCCGGATATGCACCTAACAGCTTTCGGATATACATTTCACATCCTTCGGCTATCAAATACAAAGCTTCGGATATCAACCTGCAAAGCTTCCTATTATCAATGCAAAGCTTCCTGATATCCGTGCTTTTGGTCTTGGCCTTGGGTTTTTTTTTTCCTGCTATCAAACGTAAAGCTTCCATTTATGAAACACGTTTCTCCATAGTTATGGAGAAACGCGTTTCTCAGCGTTTCTCAGCAGACGCACTCTTATTAGATAAGAGTTAAAACTTCATCAACCATTAATCTTCTTCACTGCCTCAACACACACCATTAACTGAAAGTAAAAAAAAAAACAAATAAAAAGATAACCGTTGGTATCAAAAAACAACAACAAAAATTTAAAATTATCATTCAAACGATTCGAACTCAGATGATTCGAAGATAGAATTTTGTAGAAATTCCATTTTCAAAATCAGCTTTGTCACAATAAGAAGAGTCACTATTTATGTTCATTTCTTATGTCCTACCTTATAAAATTTCAATCTATATTAAAAATATACCTGACTCTTAATAAATTTTGCACCTTTTTTTTTGTTTCGTACCAAAATAAATATCACGTTTCTAAGTTTCTAAATAAGTAAATAATTTATTGTAAATTTAGCATTGTATAAGTAATACTCCCTCCGTCCCATCTCACTTAAGAAAACTTTCTATTTTGGGTGTCCCACTTCACTTAAGAATTCTCAAAATGGAAACCTTAAATCACTATTCTCTCCACTCATTCTCTCTCCTACATTATTTTAATACTCACAACACCATTATAATTACTATTTCCTCAACTCATTCTCTCTCCTATTTAATTTTTTACACTCATAATACTTTTTCCACTCATTCTCTCTCCTAATACTATAATAATATTCCTTAATTCCCGTGCCATTTCAAAATTTTCTAAATGAGCTGGGGCGGAGGAAGTATAAAGTAAAGAACATTCTTTACGAGTGAGTGTTGAGAAGTCAAACATTAATGATATAAAGAGAGAAAGCAAGAGATAATGTTAGAAGTTAGGTGGTGGCCGGGAATATTGTTTAATCGGTTTACTCGACAAGAAGTAGGAGTAACCCAATAATTATATTCTGTCATTACTTTTATTTTTTCTTGATAAAGACTTTGATGTTTCCACTCCTATTTTTTAAACAAACAAACTGTACTAATTCTAAAATAATGGTAGTATGTATTATTATTAAGTACTAATTTTCTTACAACAATACTCAAAATATTAGTTTTTCTTCTCCAGAATAAATATCACACTTAAATTTTTTTAGTCAATTAAAGTAAACTTTGACAAGCATTAATTCACTGATATACTATTATTTATATTTATGAAAATTTAAAAATAGTTGAGGATTGTTTTGATTTGTACATCAATAACTATTTTTAAAATACTAAGAAGATAGTTAATTTGTATTTTTTTTTGGGTTAAAATTTAACTTAATTAATTAATAAAATTAAAATACGATATTTATTACGTGACAAAAAATATTCACAAAATCTAGGGAGTTTCTCCATAAGTTATGGAGAAACGGGTCCCGACATGTCGCGCATTAACGAATGAGATAGCCGTAAACCCATGAAAGCCGATATCCGTAAACCTTCAAATGAATATCCGTAAACCTTCAAAATGTTTACTGATATACATTTGAAGGTTTCTGATATCCGTAGAACCTTCAATAGCAATTTCTGGATATGCCTCTAACACATTTCCTGGATATGCGCACCTAACAGCTTTTACGGATATGCACCTAACAGCTTCTGATATACATTTCACATCCTTCTGGCTATCAAATACAAAGCTTCCGGATATCAACCGCAAAGCTTCCACATCAAATGCAAAGCTTCCGGATATCCGTAAGCTTTCGTCTTGGCCTTGGGTTTTTTTTTTTTCCGATATACATTTCACATCCTTCTCGCTATCAAATACAAAGCTTCGGATATCAACCGCAAAGCTTCCTGCTATCAATGCAAAGCTTCTGGATATCCAGAAGCTTTTGGTCTTGGCCTTGGGTTTTTTTTTTCTGGTTATCAAATGTAAAGCTTCTGGCTATGAAAAACACGTTTCTCCATAGTTATGGAGAAACGCGTTTCTCAGCAGACGCACTCAAAAATATTTTACCATAGTTTTCTGTCAACGAGGTTTAAAAAGGAAGCTGCAGACTGACTAGTAAAATCACGCTGATATGCATAATGGTGTTAGGAATTTGATTAATATTGCCTAAATTTTATTATGAGTAGAAAAATATTATTTATCCCATATTGGTTAGGAGAAAGAATAGTAATCCCATATCAGTTAGAAAAGGAGAAAAGTGGGTGTGCCTCCCCTATATAAATAGGCTTCACTAGTTAGGTTTTTGATAGAATTGGAGAGAACTTGAGAGAGTTAGCATAGGTTTACAATTTAGAGAGAAATTGTACACTTGTATGCGATTGGTAAGGATATTCAAGAGTGTTGAGAGAGAGGGTGTCTCCATTCTTGTAATATCAAGAAATATATAGAAGTTATATTTTGGGTGGAATAGGCTTTTAGCCGAACCACGAAATATTGTGTATTTTGTCTTTATTTTGTATTGTGTGTTGTTTGATTTCTCTTGTTGCGGATTTCTTGTATGGGTGAACGATCCTAACAAGTGGTATCAAAGCTTTGGTTGAAGAGAAGAATTCGCATCAAGAAAAGAGAGCAAAAAAAAATTGAAGAAAGAAATTGCAGCTTCTGGTTCGTTTTTTTTTCAGCGCAGCGGTAGGAAAATTGACGTAGAGCGTTCGTTTACCGTTGGATCGGGCTGATTTTTGGTGAGTAGCTTCGGGACTAATAGATCTTAAATCTGAACGGTGGAGATTGGATTTGAAGGTCCCAGGCATCGGGAATTGTATCCGGACAGCAGCAGCAGTTTGAAGAAATTCATATTTTGAGGAATATGGATATTGGGGTATCGAAGTATCAAGTCCCGACCTTCGATGGGAATATGAATTTCACGGTATGGCAGATGACAATCCAAGATGTGTTGGTTCAACAAGGACTTGATGAAGCTTTGGAAGAGAACAAGCCGGATGAGATGAAAGATGTGGATTTGGCTAAAATTCGGAAGAGGGCTTCGAGTATGATAAGGTTAGCACTTGCTCCTGAAATTAAATATAGTGTTTTGAAAGAGACAATAGCGAGGGGTATTTGGGAGAAACTTGCTAGTATCTATGCGTCTAAGTCGCTGACTAATCGGTTATTCTTAAAGATGAATTTATATTGTTTGAAGTTTGATGAAGGGGGTAATTTGCATGACCATATTAATTCTTTCAGTCAACTAGTATGTCGATTGTCTAATGTTGATGAGACAATTAAAGATGAGGAGCAAGCTTTGTTATTGTTGGCTTCATTACCCAAGTCCTACAAGCCTTTTGTGCAGACAATGTTGATAGGTAGGACTACTTTAACACTTGATGATGTGGTTAAGGCGTTGAGGGATAATGAAAGAATGACGAGGAGTGATAGCTTCTCCAATGGTGACAGAGTACTAGTTGCGGAGGGTTCTGAAAGAGGGAGAAATTATAATCGTGATGGCTCAAAATGAAGAGGAAGGTCTCAATCTAGGGAAGATAGAGATATGAGTAAGATTGAGTGCTTCTACTGTGGAGAGACTGGTCATATGCAGATGCGTTGCCCACAATTTCGTGATGATTTAAAAAGTTTACGTGGTGTGAAAGGAAAGAAAAAGATTGACGAAGAGAACGTTAACACGATTGATAGTGGTAGTGATAATGGAGATTTTCTTTTGACAGAAACTATAGCTTATGCTGATGTGATTGAGGAGAAGAAGTCTGAATGGGTGCTAGATTCAACTGCTTCGGTGCATATTTGTAAGGATCGAGCTATGTTTGACGCTTTGTGATCGGAGGGAAATTTCGGAGAAATCAAAGTTGGTAATGAGCAGAAATTGAAGATTTAAGGTGTTGGGAGTGTACGTTTCAAGCTTCATGATGGGACTGTGAAAACCGCTTTGAATGTGAAGTATGTTCCTGATGCGACTGCGAATTTGCTTTCACTAGGAGTTTTGACATCTCGTGGGTATCGATATGTTGGAAGAAGACAGACGTGCAAAGTGTACAAAGGAAAGCGCTTGATTCTTCAAGGGAGAAAAGGTGCGAGGAATATTTGCTATTTGGAGGGGCAATCCTTGCGTAAAAGATCCTTTTGTGATGACAAAAAGGAGAAGAAGATTGGGAAAAGAGTTCGCTTCTCTGGAGCTGATGAAATTTTAGGAAATTTTGGTCAAGGGGAGATTTGTTAGGAATTTGACCAATATTGCCTAAATCCTATTATGAGTAGGAAAATATTACTTATCCCATATTGGTTAGGAGAAGGAATAGTAATCTCATATCAGTTAGAAAAGGGAAAAAGTGGGTGTGCCTCCCCTATATAAATAGGCTTCACTAGTTAGATTTTTGATAGAATTAAAGAGAACTTGAGAGAGTTAGCATAGGTTTACAATTTAGAGAGAAATTGTACACTTGTATGCAATTGGTGAGGATATTCAAGAGTGTTGAGAGAGAGGGTGTCTCCATTCTTGTAATATCAAGAAATATATAAAACTTATATTTTGGGTGGAATAGGCTTTTAATCGAACCACGAAATATTGTGTGTTTTGTCTTTATTTTATATTGTGTGTTGTTTGATTTCTCTTATTGCAAATTTCTTATATGGGTGAGCGATCCTAACAAATGGAAGGGAGGGCACGATCACCAATTGCATCACCCGTTATGACCATGACCAGAAGCTATTCAATCAGAATATGAAACACCAACTTGCTCCCTCCATCCCATTCAAAAATTTATAAATTTCTATTTTTATATCTCATTTTAAAAGATACACACCTAAAATGAAAGTTCTAAAAAGCGCTAGGTGGTGAAGTCGGGCCTAGCCTTTAGGGGCCTAGGCGAGGCCTAAGCGGGCCTAGCGCCTAGGGGCCTAGGCGAGGCCTAAGCGGGGTCAAGCGGGGCCGAGAATTTTGACACAAAATTATAGAGCATATGAAAATTATAAATGTATTCTATCATCCACAACATAAACTAAGATCAAGTCAAATTCAACCTTGTATCATTTGTTTTCATTTTCAATTCTTGTAAAATGACGTCGTTTAATGGCAACAAAAAAAAATTACTTAGACCGCCTAGACACGCCTAGGCCCGCTTAAATTTGCCTAGGCCCGCCTAAATTCGCCTAGACCCGCCTAAACTCGCCCAGACCGCCTGGTCCGCCTAGACCGCCCAGAACGCCTATACCCGCCTAGGACCCCCTAAATTCGCCTAGACCTCCTAACGCCTTGTTTGACCGCCTAGTGAAAAGTCGCGGCGCCTAGACCCCGCCTAGCGCCTAGGCCCCGCCTAGGCGGGCACCTAACCAGCTTTTTAGAACACTGTCTAAAATAGAAACATTTTAATACTTTTTTATTTATGAGACTCACTTGTTATACTCACAATAACTATCCACTTACTATTCTCTACCCCACTTTCTCTATCCTATCTTAATTTTCATATTCACAACACTTACTCTATTATTCACTTTCCTTAATTTTAGTGCAATTCCAACTTTATAGCTTTTCGAATTGTACGGAGGGAGTATTGAATTTAAAAACACTAGAATTAGGGATTAAAAATAACGAGTCTAGTGTTTAAAAAGAGCTAGGTGTGTAAATGAATTCCAGCGTTTATGTCAAAAAAAAATGTCGGGACATATTTATTGAGTACCAATGTTATTGAATAAAGTGTTAATGTTGGTTTAAAAGAGTATTGGTGTTAGTGTAAAAAAGTATAAATTTTATTGTAAAATGGTATCGATACATGTGTGTTTGAGCATCAGTTCATTTGTTTTTTAGTGTAAATAATATTAGTATAAAAAAGTGTCAGGACTGTGTCAATAGTGATCTTAAAGAGAGTCAGGATGTCACATTAATATTGACACATTTTAATCCTAACTCTCTGGCACTCTATTTTAGTCTATAGACACTATTTATGGCTGTATTGAACAAATGAGCTTACAATATTTTTTTGCAAAAATGCAGTGACAGTTTTAAATACACGAACGGATAATTTTAAATACATGAACAACAGGCAGTTTAAAACGAACAAACACATGCACTCACAATCTAAAATATATGCGTTGACCCAATTTTAAACATGTAAACTGCCATTTTTAAACACATCAGCAGCTACAGTTTTAGATACACAAACTACTAATAATTTTCTTACCTACTATCCCTAAATCAAAATTACCATATTAATAGGGTCAAATCAATAGCTGTAACATGACTTATCTCCTTTTTAATTTATATAATACGAGTATTCAATTGCATATATCTTGTTTGTTGGCTTGTGACGACCTCCGACAATGAACAATGAACGACGGAGAAAGTGAAAGCTTCGTTCGTGTGTAGCTAAGAACTTAAAGTCAACACAACTGAATATGGATGTGAGTACAGATGTGAGTTACAACTGTTTATACATTCACCAACAAGCTGCGAAATAATAATAAAATAACACAAAAATTTAAACGTTTACTGGTTCTAATCCCAGCAAACAAGGCTCTAAGCCCAAAAATCTTTTCACTATTAAAACTGTTTTACAGAAATAAAATCAAATATGTGAAAACAAAAAGATTAAAATACTAAAGCAAGTTCTAACCAACTTCTAAATCAAGAACAATCTTTCTTTTTCAAGGAGAGCATATTCTAAACAGAAGTAGAACAAAGAATTTGAAAGAAATATAGATGTGAATTCGAATGTAAGTCACAACCTCACTCACAGCCTAAAAGAATATCTTGAATCTGTGAATAACAAAAGTTTTTCTCTTTCAAAGAATTCTCAATCCATGTCTTCTCAATGAGCTTAGAGATTTGTATTTATATGCACCATTGAGAAGTCATTCAATCAGTCAAACTATTTCTTATTTTATTTGATACAATTCAATTTCTACAAGGAAACATAGATTGACACTTACAAGAAAAGAGATTTGTTAGTGAACATACCAAAAGTATCTAGCTGGGCCAAGCGAGTAAAGCCCAATCCTCAAGCAATTATTTTCACCCCATTCTCAGTGGGCCAGGCCCAATCATTACACGACTCAAGGCCCATCTCATGCATCAGTCGACTAAGTTCATTGTCCGACCTATTAGGTCCCGACCTAACTTAGTCCGATCTTATGACCCAGTCATATTTCGAGTACGATCCAACTCTACCCGACAGTCAGGTCGACCCAAACACAAGTGTCGACCTCGACCTACCGAAGCAAGCGTCGACCTAACGGTTACAGGCGTACAAGCAATAACTCTTTCCATAACCGGTTCCCTACAAATCAGGAGCCATATCAAGACACGTTCACATGATATGTAACTGTTCCAAGAATCACGGAGCTCATGTAGTCCACCAAAAATAATCGCTCTCATCAACTATAAATACTTCATCACTACCACGGTTATAAGGTAACTGCAATTTTGTTATCTGAATTCCATTATTCAATACATATTTTGCTCTCTAATTATCAAACACTTACTCTCACGCCCGAGGGTCTAAGCCGGAGACACATCCGGCTAGTCGTGGGTTCTGATTTCAGGTCAAGGAGCTAGGTGATCAGTCCTGCCACGTGGAGGAAGATTGATAAGCACATTTCCTGCAACATCAGTTTGGTTCCATTGCCGGGAAACTCGTGCATAGCTTGACCTCGAAGTTTTTCTTCAATCCACAATCATGGTAACCCCAGACGGGCATGTTACAGAGGCTTCTGACGAATTCAATGAAGTGAATGTCAACACCAACACCAATGCTAATACCAATGCAAATGCTAATTTGCCCCCTCCTCCTCCTCCTCTTTGTCATCATGCTAGGGCAACGCGCTCTAACAGTGTAGCTGATGGCAGAGGGTTGCCAGACGCGAGGAGAGAGAAGCGACCCTTGGAGGGGCAAGGAGTTCCACCTCCCCCAAAGCGTCCAACTATACAGGTGAATGCTGTAAATAGGGCAGGTCCCTCATCCAACCCCCTGAGCAGGAAAGAAATGCTTGTGGAACGAGCTCAGATATTAGCCGAACTGTTGGCAATGGAGGAGGCTGAGCAGGCTGATAGAAGGTCTGAGAGGGTGGCTCCATCCCAAGTTTCAAATAGGGAACGTGCTAGGAGTACTAGACCCAACGAAGCTATAGGACAAAACGTTGATCAAAGGATGGTGGTACGACCTCAATCACCTATTCATGTTCCAAGTGACGACCTAAGGGCTAGTCTCACTAGGAACAGGGAGCAAGAGGCACAGTCGGACCTGAGGACGCAGCTAGAGGTAAATCGAAGTAGGCGTAGATCACCAGCCAGGACAGAGAGGTCCCAATCCCACAGGGGAAGGAGTGGGCGCAGGTCGCCTATAAGAGAGGGAAGGCGCAGGTCGCCACCCAGAGATGATAGGCGCAGGTCACCACCCAGAAACGAAAGGCGCAGGTCGCCAACAAGAGATGAGGGGCGCAGTCGCCAATCGAGTCAAGCAAGGTCACCTTCCCACAAGGATAGGAGAAGGTGCAAGTAACTCCCCCGCAGTGAGGGTCAAAGGTCAAATCTTTGTTCCCCCGCCGAGAAGACAGACCCGATGCTAGGGAGTGGCTGCTATGGAAAAGGAAGTTTGAACAATGGGAGGCTGAAAAGAAAAATGATACTGGAAAGGTCGAACGAATTGACTTTGCTCTTCGACCCTTATCCAAGAATTTGATTGATAGTCGACCTCCTGCTGGTTTCAGATTGCCCCTCCTAGAGAAGTACTCAGGGGCAACCAATGCAAAAAGCCATGTGGCACACCTAGAAGCCACAATGTGCTTTGTCGCTAATGAAGACGACAATATGTGCAAAGCCCTCATAAGCACACTCACGGGGGCAACCCTAACATGGTTCAACGGCTTGGCAGCAGGTAGCATCTCCACCTGGATGAGTTTGAGGACAAAATTCCTAGATCGCTTCTCAACTGCTGGAGCTCGGAAAGTGACTGTCACCGATCTAAACAACTTGGTGCAAGGAAAAAATGAAAGCTCCATGAGCTACTATGTTGGTCCCAAAGGTGGCAACAAGGGTGAAAATACAGCTAGAGGGGGGGGGGTGAATAGCTGTTTTAAAATTTTCGCCCTCAATTTAAAACTAAACCTCTAAGCTTACAAAACCTCTTGCAGTGTATTAGAAACTGCAAGTAGAGTTGTAAAATGCACAATGAATATACTTAATAAAATGCGGTTTTGAGAAGGCGGTTTTGCAAGGCGGTTTTAGTGCAATTTTCTGAGCAGTTGTAAAACTGAAAGTGTAGTTTGACTATGTTAACTCCAAACACAATTTCACAATAAAGGATAACTATATAAGATCAAACAGAGAGAAAGGTAGATAATTAGTAAGCACAAGAAATAAGATGCAGAAAGTAAGAACACAATATTTGGAGTGGTTCAATCGATAAACGATCTACGTCCACTACCAAGATGGTTAGTCTTGGATTTCTAAGAGAGATTTTATATTAAGTATTTGAGAGATTACAAAGTACAATAAAATCTTTACTATGAAGAACAAATCCAAAACTATAACCAGGTGTATCTCAAATGAATAAACTATGTGTTTAGACAAGAGAGGCGTGTGTGTGAGAAACAAGATCAAGGCTCTTTAAATCATGAGATGTAGAGCTCAATGATTCTTGAATGTGTTAAGGCTTGATTTCTTGGCCGGGAATATTTCTTGAAGTATGAAGATGAAGATTCAAAAGACTAAGAATTTCGGGCGTAGCTTCAACTTCGATGATCACAAGAATTTCTCAATTTTTCAAGCAATCTTCAAATGGTGAAGATTAGGGGTATTTATACCCAAGCATCTCAAATATAGCCGTTGGACACACTGCTCAAGGACAGCACTTGATGCTTTCCCATTGGTCCACCGATATCCACTTTTGTCCTTTAGAGCTGTTGGTGCGCAAAGCCGATCGCACCTCGCCTTCAATCAAGGTGGTTAGGACATCTGTCACCTTTATGAGATCTTTGCAGATCTGCTCTGACATTGAGTCACGTGACAAGATATGGTGGTTGACATTTAATATTGCTGACGTGGATTCCAAGAGATAAAAGGATCACTTCAAGAAGTCAATCATTGGGGCGGTTCTGGGGCAAGCGGTTTGACAAAAGGCGGTTCCACCAGAAGAGGATTTCCAAAAGTGCGGTTTGCACTTGATTGATCAAGCGGTTTCAGATGAGAGGAATCTCAAGGCAAAAGGCGGTTCTGCCAAGCGGTTCGAAAAGGCGGTTCAGAACCCTTGAAACTGCAATCCTAAAATCCAATGATTCTTGAGCCAGTCTTCAAGCCTAAATTTAACCTATTCTATGAAATGGACTTAGTTAAAAAATTGAAGTCTAAGCTTCATTACATAGGGTCCTAAAGTCCTTAAAATAAATAGGAGGTTATGGTATCAATCAAATCTAATCCAAAATTGGAGGGTTAAAACATGCATACCCAACAATCTCCCCCTATTTGATTGATGCCATTACCTACTACAAAGAAAAGCAAACATTGTACTTGGTGAAAACATGTCCATAGGAATTAACATGGTAAGTCATGTCCCAAGTCAATGCACACACTAGCTTAAGCTATAGATTTCTATACCTTTGAAGGATTAAAAAAACTTACAATTTGAAAAGTATAGGAATGCATTCAGTGCACTTAAAAAATATGATTTTAAGTTCAAAGTGCAGTTTAAACTGAATGTTTAAACATCAATTCAAAATAGTGATATTTAAGTTAAAATATTTGAATGAGGTTTAAGATCATAAGCGGTTTCATTGTTCTACAAACAAGCAGTTTGATATGAACAAAGTTTTGGAACCATGATGCAATTTCCATTAATTCCTAAGATGATTACAAGTACAGGAATGAAGGAAAATTACAAGGTTACAAAAAGCAAAAAGGAAGTAAGTTGGACAAAAGGAAATACAATGAAATTGCGGTCCAAAACTTACCAAAAAGATTCACAAAAAAACAAGGAAAAAGCGGTTTACTGCTGGGGCGGCTTGTTCACTTCATGCTCAGCTCCACTTGGCCCAGCTCTGGATTGGTCAGGTGCAAACGCTTTCCTTAATCTTCTAACTTCTTCTGCGGTTCTGGTGAGAGTAGCTTCAAGCTTCTTTAGGGCATTCACAGAATGAGCAGAGGTAGAATTTGTGGCACCAACCGCTTTGGTGTTTTCCACAAGGTTGTCTCTAATAGTATCCAGCTGCACGTGAAGGGATGAATAAAGGGAATTGAAAATGGTATGGATCTCCTCCTGCACAGCAGCGGTTTGAACTTGGATAGCTTCCTTCATTGGATCAAGATCAATGGTGACATTTAGAGATTTCTTCAGGTCAAGAATTTCAGCTTCAATCTTGGCAATGAATCCTGCCTTCATGTTGTCAAGGCGGCTGTTAAATTCATCCTGAATCTCATTCAGCTTTGCCATTGAGGCATCTCCAACACATTCCAGATTTACCTTTGAGTCCACCTTGAATATGTCAATTTGCTCCAGGACATCTTCTCTAAGGGAATTCAAGGCGGTTTGGACAATCTGTGCCATTTGCGGTCTGGAGTTTAAGTTGGCAACTAGCTTTGAGGTCAGCTCCCCAAGGTCTTTATCAATGGCATTGCAGACTTTCTCTTGAATATCACTCAACCCTTTAACCAATCCTTCTTCAACGGCGGTTTTGATAAGAGATGCGGTTTGTTCATCTGGAGCGGTTGAAGAGGATGAGGGGTTTGCTGTAGCTTTCTCCCCCTTAATGGCATCAAGCAATGTTGATTTAAGGGTTGCCATTTCCAGAGATTGAGATTCTACCTTGGCTTGAAGAACAAGGTTTGATTCAGAGAGATTTGAGAGAGAGGTTTGGAGGGAAGCATTTGAAGCGGTTAGGGTGTCATTGGAAGCGGTCAGCTTAATGACATGACCCTGGTTTATTAGGAGTTGGCTTTGGATGAGGGTAAGTGTTTGAAGAATTTGGGAGTAGTTAGAAGGAGGTGCGGTTGAGGTTGAAGCGGTTGTGAATATGGGAGGCGGTTGGGTTGGAATGGTTTCAGGAGCGGTTTGGGTTTGGGGAGGTATAAATGGAGGAGGGGATATATGGCGGTTGGGTGAGTTTTGTGGAGTTGGGGATTTTGAAGGGGTATTTGATTTGGAGCGGTTTGGTGTAGGGGAATGGGAGCGGTTTTGAATTGGAGAATTGGTTGGGGTTGGATCTTCTCTGATGGATTTGGATGTTGCATGTCCAGCAGAGGGCATAGACTGCCTTTGTTGATAGGCTTGGGATCTGGTAGGAGTTGGGTTAGAGTGTTGGGAATTTATGGAATGGGAGTGTTGGGGTGAGTTGTAAGGTGATTGAGAGGATAATGGGGAAAGGGAATGTCTGTTGGAAAGTGAAGGAGAGTCTTGAGGAGGTGACTGAGGAGAGGAATTTTGAGGAGATGGAATAGGGGAATTTTTAGGAGGTGAGGGAGAGGGTGATGGTTGGACAGGTTTGAATTTCTTAGGAGTTCTCTTTCTAGCAGCCATCTTCATTCTCTTGGGTTTCTCCCCCTGAATTGGTGCGGTTTTCTTGGGGGAAGGAGTTATTGATTTGGATTTTGATGGGGATTTGGAAGGGGATATATGAGGTGATTGGACAGGAGATTGGATTGGTGATTGGGTAGGAGCGGTTTGATTGGTTGGGGGCGGTTGAGATTCTGGATGCGGTTCATTGGGTGAGGCGGTTCCAGCTTTAGGAGTTTTGCCCTTGGCCTGATATTTCTGTGCCTGCTCCCTGGCCAAACTAGCAATCTGCTCTTCCAACAACTTCATCTGCTCTTCCACAGTAAGTCCAGCCATAACATCTTTGGCTTTCTTGGCTTTCTTCACCAAGTTAGGAATACTTGGATCTTCTTCTTCTTCCTCATCATCTTCATCCACCAAGGAAAAATTCTCAGGTTCAGGCTTCTTGGATTTCTTCGTTCCTTTGCTTGTACCAGCTCCATCATCAGCAATAGGCGGTTTGGATGCTGGAGCGGTTTTGGTCCTCTTGGGAAGCGGTTCAGCTCTTGCTTGGGGCTTCCTGGACCGCTTGGCTCCTTTAGCCTTTGGAGCGGTTGAGGGATCTCTCAACTCATATGGTTCCTTCTTAGGGTAGGTATCTGCATCATACAAAGATTTGTATAATGCATCTCCATTGGCATATCTGAAGGTATGACAAGCAAGCAATCCCAGAGAATCAAAGGAACAATCCACCACCAGTTCAGGATTCTTAGTGACCAAATCATCAACATGCTCATAGTCCATCAAAAGTGCGGTTATGATCCTGCTGAATGGTCTCCACCTCTGAGCTTCACCTTTGACCTTGGCCTGGTAGGTCTCAACACTGTTCTTAATTTCCAAGAACAGGATCCTTGGCCAGTGCAGCTTGATTTCCATGAATATGGCAGAACTATATATCCATTGTTGGGAAGTGAAGTTATTATGATTCCCAGTCTTCCCACAGACTGTCCTCCCAACAAGATGACCAATGTGGCTCATCAGTTCACCAAAATCCTTCCTAGCAATCTTCTTGTATTTCTTGGATAAGGTACCAACTTTGGCGGTTGCTAGAGCAGCATTGTCCTGAATGACTTGATCAACCTCTATAGGGGCTCCAACAACATTGAATCTGAAAAGCCTTCTGATGTCAATGTAGTCAATGGAGAGCTTCTGTCCTTCTATAACAGCGGTCAGCAGAAACTCTTTGGCCTTCATCAAGAATTCTGGAATCCTTCTTCGCGGTTGAGAAGAACTGGTCCACAATAGATGGCACAATGAAATTCTGCTTCTTTGTGAACAGAGGTAGGATGCCAGATACTCTGAGCTTCCTCAGCAACTCCCTTCCTAGAGCATCTGTTTTGAGCTCTTCCTCATTTACTTCCCAACCTGGAAGAAAAGTAGTAGGATCCTACAAAGAAATTATCAAGTGTTAGATCCATTTTTGTATTCATAAGTTACAAGCGGTTTGGGCACCAGGCGGTTTAGCCTAGGTGCGGTTTTGAAAATGAAGATTTCAAACCACAAGTAATTTATGAATACTAAAGAAAATGAGGAGTTTTGAGAACAAGTATTACTTAAGTACGTGGCATTGTAATCCAATTTTATCCCACACTGCAAGCGGTGCTTAGAGAGGAATTTTATGGTGTCCAAATTCTATATACTTTAGTAAATTCTCAAAAATAAGAAAAGAGATAAAACAGCATGCGGTTTCAAAGTAATTTGAAAAGTGCGGTTTTTAGAGCATGCGGTTCAATTAGAGGAGCGGTTTGAAACAGTGATACATAAGCGGTTGCATACAAGCGGTTTCGAACCAAAAGGAAATCCTAAAATCTGAAAAAGTTGAAAATTTTTCTAAGTGTTGAAAAACACTATGCAGATTGAAGGTATCCAAAATATGTGATTTTTCAAGAAAAATTCATGGGTTTCATGAAGAACACGAAGAACATTCATGAACACCAAGAACAGAGATTTTCAAAACTTAACCAAAATCAACAAATAACATATCAAAATGATCACATTGGGAAGGGGATTAACAATATATCATTAAAATTACAACCTTTACCTTAATCATTCATAATCATCAAAAATCAAAAGTGGGTGTTCGAAACTTATAAACTGAAAATCACAAAATAGGTGTTCTTAGCATGGATTGATCACGAAATAGATTACATATTTAGAATCCATGCATAAAACCGATCAAAACCCAACAATTATCAGCTAAAATGAGTAAGAAATGAGATCAAAATCAACCAAAGTATGAATGAGGAATATGAACAGTTTATGCTAGTTCATCCATGGCAGATTTTGAAGAAATTAAAGATTAGGGTTTAGAAGTTGTTTACCATTTCCAAGATAGGTTTCTTGGGTCCCTTTGGAATATGGGAATCTCTTTGACGTTTTGAAGTTGAAGGTTTTGAAGTAGAAGCCATTGACAGATAAAGGTTTTGAAAATGGGAGTTTGTAAAGGGTTTTAGAGAGAGAGAGTGAGAGAGTTGGTAGAAGGGTACGGTTGCAGAGAGTTTGGCAGAAAAGGTTTTTGTTTCACCAAACAAGGTTTATATAGGGTGAAGGGGTGGAGGCAGTTGGTCAGAAAGAATGATTGAATTAAACCAACTGTTACACCCTTTCATCTCCTGCACATCTCTCTATGACGGCTGACATGAGGGCTTTAAATGCTCATGTCCCCTTAGCATTAAATGCTCTAAAATTTAAATATTTGAGGGAAAATATTTGCAAAAATACCCTTATGTCAAAATAAAAATTAAAGATAAATAAAGAATTTGAACAGTTTTTTTTTTTTTTTTTTTTTTTTTTTTAATTTTTAATAAAGATAAGCAATAAAAATAGACAGATATTACTTCATGTTGAAACGCGGTTTTGATCCAAGCGGTCAGACTGCATGAGTGGTCTGGAACTTGCGGTTGTATGCAGGCGGTTGGACTGCCATGGTTTTGGAATGGGCGGTTTCAACAGAGGCGGTTTGATTCCAAAGGAATTTCAACCTAATCTCAACAAACAAGTTAGCATATAAAGAGTATGGAATTTATTTAAGTTCAAGCATACCCATTTCTCCTCTGAGAAAAGAAAATCTCTTGGAGTCAAGAGCTTTTGTGAGGATATCAGCAATCTGGTTGTCTGTCCCCACATACTCTAAATGGATATTCCTCTTCTCCACATGGTCTTTGAGGAAATGATACTTGATATCTATATGCTTGGTCTTGGAATGCATGACAGGGTTATTGGAGACTGAAATTGTGGAAGTATTGTCACACATGATAGGACAATTTCCTTCATGGATTCCATAGTCCACCAACTGCTGCTTCATCCAAAGGATTTGACAAAGAACAACTACCAGGACAATATACTCACTCCGCTGGTTGACATCGAAACTGAAGCTTGCTTCTTGCTGGCCCAAGCAACTAGTCTATTCCCGAGGAAATGACAAGTACCACTAGTGCTTTTCCTGTCAATAGTACAAGCTGCATAATCTGCATCTGAATAACCTACAAGATCGAAGTTCGAATCTTTGGAATACCAAAGTCCAAGGTTAGTGGTTCCAGATAAATAGCGGATTATACGCTTGACTGCAATTAGATGTGCTTCTCTAGGATCTGCTTGGTAGCGAGCACATACACAGACACTAAACATGATATCGGGCCTACTGACAGTTAAGTAAAGTAATGAGCCGATCATACCTCGATATAAAGTCTGATCAACTTTCTTACCTTTGAGATCTTTATCTAGCTTATTGCCGGTGGCCATAGGAGTATCATATGCTTTAGCATTTTCTAATCCAAACTTCTTTATCAACTCCTTGGTGTATTTGGCCTTGCTGAGGAAAATACCTTCTTCGCATTGCTTGATTTGAAGCCCGAGGAAGAATGTTAATTCTCCCATCATGCTCATCTCAAACTTGCTTTTCATTAGCTTTTCGAAACGCTTACAAAGTAACTCATTAGTAGAACCAAAAATAATATCATCGACATAAATTTGAACAAGTAAAGTATGCTCATTATATTTGGCAATAAAAAGAGTTGTATCAATTTTACCACGTTTAAATCCTTTTTCTAGTAAAAATTTAGAAAGAGTCTCATACCATGCCCTTGGAGCTTGCTTAAGTCCATACAAATCTTTCTGGAGTTTGTAGACATGATTGGGAAATTTGGAGTCTTCAAATCCAGGTGGTTGGGCAACATACACGGTCTCTTGCAGTTCGCCGTTGAGGAATGCACTCTTTACGTCCATTTGATATAACTTGAAATGCTTGAAAGAGGCGTAGGCTAAGAAGATTCTGATAGCTTCCAATCTTGCAACTGGAGCAAAGGTTTCGTCATAATCAATTCCTTCTTCTTGCCTATATCCTTGTGCAACCAACCTTGCTTTATTCCTAGTGATGCTTCCATTCTCATCCATCTTATTCCTAAATACCCACTTAGTTCCTATCACTCCTTGATCCTGAGGTCTAGGCACCAAAGTCCAGACCTTGCATCTTTCAAACTGGTTGAGTTCTTCTTGCATAGCAACAACCCAACTGGAATCTTGGAGTGCTTCATCAATCTTCTTGGGTTCAACTTGAGATAAAAGAGAAGTATGCTCGTCATAATTCGATCTCCTTGTTTGAACACCGGAAAACAGATCACCAATCACATTTGTGAGGGGGTGACTGCTGACTTCACGAACCTCCGAGGGTAAGTCTGGTTGGACTGAGGTTTGCTGAAGATCTTCAATTGGAACATCGTTAGATCCTTCAAATAAGTCATGGAATGTAAGTTGACGAAGAGGTTCTATAAGCTGGATAGGGGAATTCCTAACTTCATCTTCCCTTGCAGTTGCATCTGGAGAGGGATCTTCAGGTGCGGTTTCAAAATTGCGGTTTTGGGAAATTTCAGTTGAGGGTGCTGGATTTTGCGGTTGAGGTTCAGGTGCGGTTTGAGATGGTTCACCTGGTTCATTATGCTCAACAAAATCATCAGCAACATTTGGAGCCAAATGTGGCTCAAGGAGAGAATGCTCATCAAAAGTAACATGGACAGACTCTACTATTTTTAAACTAGTTTTATTGAAAATACGAAAAGCTTTAGAATGTTTAGCATACCCAACAAAAATACCTTCATCGGCCTTGGCTCCGAATTTACCTCTATTTTCTCTTCCGTTGTAGAGGACAAAACATTTGCAGCCAAAGATCTTGAAGAATGCAATGTTGGGGGTTCTTCCTCGCCAAAGCTCATAGGGAGTCTTGTTATAGGTTTTGTTGATGAGGGAGCGGTTTTGAGTGAAGCATGCGGTATTGATTGCTTCAGCCCAAAAATACTGAGGTAGCTTCGCTTCAGATATCATTGTCTTTCCAGCCTCAATCAACGTCCTATTCTTCCTTTCCACAACCCCATTTTGTTGTGGAACACCAGCTGTGGAAAAATTGTGATCAATCCCATGGTCATCACAATACTGAGCAACACCGTTGTTCTTAAATTCTGTTCCATTATCTGATCAAACACTAACGATGTCATCTTCTTTTTGAGTTTGGAGCCGTCTAAAAAGTGCGGTGAGAATCTCATAACAATCATCTTTAGAAATCATCATCTCAACCCACGTATATCTTGAGTAATCATCCACCACCACTAAGGTATATCTATTTCCTCCAATGCTGGCAGTGGTTACAGGTCCAAACAAATCAATGTGAAGCAGTTGTAAGCATCTTGAAGTTGATGGAGCGGTCTTGCTGGTGAAAGACGACGCGGACTGCTTACCAAGCCGGCATGCACTGCATTTCTATGGATGGTGGTCAGCCACTTTGGGTAACCCACGAACGAGGTTTTCCCTACCAATCTTTGCAAGATACTTGAAGTTCAAGTGGCTTAACCTCTTGTGCCATAGCCAACTATTTTCGCTCACATTCTTAGCTACAAAACAGAGATTAGTAATACTACATGCAGAATTTAGATCAATAATGTAAATATTACTCTTACGAATCCCTGTGAGTAGGGTGACGCCGGAAATGCTATCTTTGATAAAGCAATTTGATGACGTGAAGTTGCAAAGCATTCCTTTGTCGCAAAATTGAGAAATTGAAAGGAGGTTGTGCTTGAGTCCATCAACAAGTGAAACCTTCTCAATGGTTAGGTTTCCTCTCCTTATCACACCATATCCAATGGTCTTGCCTTTGTTGTTGTCACCAAAGGTTACAGATGGACCACTTGCTTCAACGACATCTTCAAGCAATGATCTATCTCCAAATATATGTCTTGAGCACCACTGTCAAGATACCATTCATTATCCTTGGAGTGACCAGCCATGAAGCGAGGACCTGTAATGTAAACATTAAGAACGAGGTCCCCCTTTATTCCTTGGGTCCCGAAGTTAGCAACCCTTTACGACCCACACTGTTTGACGAAGGAGGTTTGCTCTTCCTGGCATTGGGTATGAACCGCAAAAGGCATTCTGCAGCCTTGTGACCTAAACCATCACACACGTAACATTTATAAAAACTACAAGCATCATGAGGTTTTACTAACTCCTTACTCTTCTTAGGAGTTGCATGCGGTTTGGGACAAGGAAGCGGTTTGGGAGGTGCGGTTCCAGCCTAACATTCCAGCTGATACAAAGGGAACAGGCTTTGGTTTGACCACGTATTTCCGGGAACGTTATTCTTGCTTTTGAAGTCAGGAGGAGCGGTCGAAGAAGAAGCGCGGTCAGACCTGGAGTTAGCAGAACCGCCTTTTCCACCAGAAGTGGTTGGAGCAGGATTCTACCAATTCCATAAGCCATTTCCTCTTCAGTGCTTCCACGGAATTCTTAGGTTTTAACACGTAATTCTTCCCATATTGCTTTCCTTTAGGGTAGACATAATTTACTTGTCTTGCTTTACCCTTTCCCTTAGCATGCTTCTCCTTGGGAATTTCTTTAGTCGCTTCGAAATTCCTCATCCTTTTCACTCGAGGATGCACACTTCTCCTCTTTCTCGAGATCCAAACCCTAGACCATCCTTAGTTCCAGGAGGAACTTGGAAGTCCAAGATTTTATCCTTGGTGGATTGAGACTTGAGCCACGAATCAATAATCTTTTGGCGATCGTCGATTTGGGTTACCAAGTCATCATTTCTGAGTTGAAGTGCAGCAACCTTAGTTTCAAGGATGCGGTTTTGATCAACAAGAGGAGTCATCTGTTTGATTTGTTCCTTAAGATTAGAAATTTCAGACCTCATCACAGTTTTCTCCGTCTTGTATAGATTAAGTTCATCATGAGCTAAGCTTAAGGCTTTCTTAAGATTAGAGAATTGATGGATCACCATTTCAGCTTCCTTGAACATCCTTTCATGTTCCATGGGAGAAACCTCTTCCACCACCTTTTTCAAAATTTTCTTCTTTGGAATAGTTTTTGAAGGTGGAGCATTTGTAGGAGGAAAAATGGGACGTGAATACGAGCAATTTCCTATTTTAATGCTAGGAGTAAGTTTGATATCATCATCCAATTTAAAATTTGGAATTTTTGTAGAAACCTCCTTTTCTTCCATATCTTGCAACTCGACTGACTCAGAATCTGATTCATCGGAAGCATCTCGCAACTAAGCGAGAGATTAACCTCTTCGGTTTCATCATCACTTCCATCATCGTAGTCCTGTTTCAATCCAAGTTGCTAATTCCTTGGAATTCTCTTCCTCCTCGAACCATTCCCTTGCGACGAGAAAATTTCGCAGAGAGGTTTTCTTTTCATGTATTCATATTTAGGCTGTGGACACTCAGATGCAAAGTGACCAGGTTTTCTACAATTGTAGCAAACTAGATCACTCTTTTTCTTTGTATCTCCAAATTTAGAAAACGTTGCAGGAGGTTTGCCTTTTGAAAATGATTTTGTGAAAGGTTTAGAGGATTTTCTAAATTTTTGGAATCTTTTCACAAACATGGCAAAATCATCATCATCCATCTCGATGAGTGATGAGGTTGATATGGAAGGATCAGTGGTTTGGTTGGATGTAGATGGTTTCTCCTCTTGTTCCACAACGGACATGGAAAGCGATTTGGTTTTTCCTTCAATCTCTTCAATATGATTTAATTTTAATTCATAGACTCTAAGATTGGCGTACAAGTTACTTAACGACCAAGTACCCAAAACTTTGGAGTCTTCTAAAGAGGTAGCCTTATTTACCCATTTAGAACCTAAAGCAGATAGGAAGGTCATATTGATTTCCTTATCGGTTAAAGTTTTGCCAAGAGATCTACAAGCATTAACTACCTCAACATATCGGTCGTAGGTTTGACGCAAGGTTTCGTTGGATTTTCTGTTGAAGTTGTTGTATGATCTTTCAACAGCATATAATTTGGTTTCCTTGCATTCATCATCACCTTAGAAGTAGCTCTCAATGGCATCCCACATCTGCTTTGCAGTTTTGAGGTACATCACTTTCGAAGAGTTGATACGGGAGGGTTCCAGAAATGATGTGCCTAGCCTTGTCCCAAGGCAACCAATCTCTTCTCTTCATCCGACCACTCTTCTTTTGGCTTTTTGACCTCTGGAATTGTTGCACTGGTGGTTGCATCTGTGTTGGCCTTCATTGGAACTAACGGGCCATTGATTACGCACTCCACCAACATTTCATCTATAGTTTCCAAATGAATAAGCATTCGGCACTTCCAGATGTCAAAGTGGTCTTCGTCCAAGATTGGAATGTGTGAATAGTTAACAGTAGTCATTGTCTTTGTATTTGCCATATCGAATCGGCACACAGTTAAGCTTGAAAAACAGTGGTTTTAAAATGTGTTTGCTCTGATACCACTTGTTGGTCCCAAAGGTGGCAACAAGGGTGAAAATACAGCTAGAGGGGGGGTGAATAGCTGTTTTAAAATTTTCGCCCTCAATTTAAAACTAAACCTCTAAGCTTACAAAACCTCTTGCAGTGTATTAGAAACTGCAAGTAGAGTTGTAAAATGCACAGCGGAATATACTTAATAAAATGCGGTTTTGAGAAGGCGGTTTTGCAAGGCGGTTTTAGTGCAATTTTCTGAAAGCTTGTAAACCGAAAGTGTAGTTTGACTATGTTAACTCCAAACACAATTTCACAATAAAGGATAACTATATAAGATCAAACAGAGAGAAAGGTAGATAATTAGTAAGCACAAGAAATAAGATGCAGAAAGTAAGAACACAATATTTGGAGTGGTTCAATCGATAAACGATCTACGTCCACTACCAAGATGGTTAGTCTTGGATTTCTAAGAGAGATTTTATATTAAGTATTTGAGAGATTACAAAGTACAATAAAATCTTTACTATGAAGAACAGATCCAAAACTATAACCCAGTATCTCAAATGAATAAACTATGTGTTTAGACAAGAGAGGTGTGTGTGTGAGAAACAAGATCAAGGCTCTTTAAATCTGTGAGATGTAGAGCTCAATGATTCTTGAATGTGTTAAGGCTTGATTTCTGGGCTGGGGAATATTTCTTGAAGTATGAAGATGAAGATTCAAAAGACTAAGAATTTCAGGCGAGCTTCAACTTCGATGATCACAAGAATTTCTCAATTTTTCAAGCAATCTTCAAATGGTGAAGATTAGGGGTATTTATACCCAAGCATCTCAAATATAGCCGTTGGACACACTGCTCAAGGACAAGACTTGATGCTTTCCCATTGGTCCACCGATATCCACTTTTGTCCTTTAGAGCTGTTGGTGCGTAAAGCCGATCGCACCTCGCCTTCAATCAAGGTGGTTAGGACATCTGTCACCTTTATGAGATCTTTGCAGATCCGCTCGACATTGAGTCACGTGACAAGATATGGTGGTTGACATTTAATATTGCTGACGTGGATTCCAAGGGATAAAAGGATCACTTCAAGAAGTCAATCATTGGGGCGGTTCTGGGGCAAGCGGTTTGACAAAAGGCGGTTCCACCAGAAGAGGATTTCCAAAAGTGCGGTTTGCACTTGATTGATCAAGCGGTTTCAGATGAGAGGAATCTCAAGGCAAAAGGCGGTTCGCCAAGCGGTTCTCGAAAAGGCGGTTCAGAACCCTTGAAACCGCAATCCTAAAATCCAATGATTCTTGAGCCGCCTTCAAGCCTAAATTTAACCTATTCTATGAAATGGACTTAGTTAAAAAATTGAAGTCTAAGCTTCATTACATAGGGTCCTAAAGTCCTTAAAATAAATAGGAGGTTATGGTATCAATCAAATCTAATCCAAAATAGGAGGGTTAAAACATGCATACCCAACATACTACACTAAGTTTAAGGAAATGGTTGACAAGATTGAGGAAGATCTCACTGACAGGGAGGTGATCAATTGCTTCCGAAATGGCATTTACTCGGCAGACATGGACTACAGCTGACGGTTCGTACAGTCACTACTCGACAGGAGCTGTTCGAGAAGGCTTATAATGTGGCACTAGCCGAGGAGAGGAAGGAAAAGAAGAATGGGAAAGGCCCCAAGGTCGAGTTCGCTGATGATAAGAAGGACTCAGCCAAAAATGGGGGAAACAACAAGAATGGTAAGAACAGGACCAGGGCGACAGAGAAAGTGCCCGAAGTTTTCACTCCCCTAACGGTGAGTCGAACAGAAATAATGAATGCGGTCGAGTTGGCCCCACCTGCCCCAATGAACCCAGGCAACAAGTTTAGAAGGGACAATAGCAAATACTGTGATTACCATAAAGATACGGGTCATCTCACAGAAGATTGCCTAGGTTTGAAGCGTATCATCCAGAGAATGGTCGACCAGGGAAGGCTCGACGCTTATGTTAAAAGGCCTCAAGCTGGTGGAGGCGAGCAACCAGCAGGTGGACATCAGGGACCAAGGCAACCCAGATTGAACTTGGGGGTCATCACAGAGCAAGCCAGCAACACAGCCATCAAACATAAAATCTTCCAACTCAACAAATCCCCACATGTGCCTCCAAGGAGAGATGTCAGAGATGAGGTGATCAGCTTCTACCCCCACGAGTTGGCAACTAATATGGCGGCTAGGGAGCAAGTTCTTGTCATCCCAGGTCTTATCGACGGATGTACGACGAGCAGACTCTTAGTCGACACGGGGGCCTGCAAAGACATTTTGTTCTACAAAACATTTCAGGAGATGGGTCTTTCCAACGAGCAGCTTGAAAGATATGATGGCAGGTTGGAGGGCTTCACCAATCATCGAGTCGACGCTAAGGGACAGATCGAGCTAGACATCGACCTAGGCCAGCACCCTTACAGGGTCGTTTCTAAGGTAAAATTTATTGTGATAGATGTGAAAAGTGACTATGCTGCTATCCTTTGTATTCCTGGTCAGGTCGTACTTGGAATGGTGGCGTCGATTCCCCATCAGCGAGTCAAATTTCCTACCCCTGCTGTAGTCGGTTGTGTACAAGGCACAGCTCGAGCATATCTAGATCATGTCCTACGAGAAATAAAAAAGAGAGAACAAGATATTGAAACGGCGGAAGGATACTTAAAGCTATCCCAGTCAGTCACCAAAACTACTCGGCTGTCAACGATCACCAATGTGGAGGAGTCGACCTATCACTCAAATGACGAGGTCATGGTTGAGTCGACACGTCACTCCGAAGCCACAGCGGTCGATCCAGATGTAGTTATGGTCGACCAAGTCATCACAGGCAACCTATGCCTCCAGGTCGACAATAACTCGGGGGGCCACCACCGATGAGATCGCTGATAAGCTAGATGACATGATAGCAGAGGAAGCTCCACATTTGGGGGCCGAAGAGAGGCAGAAAGTGAAGGAGATCATCATTGAGACCCTACAGTTCAGGGATGGCCCGGAACTAGAGGCTGTAGACGAGCTAGAATCAGTGATCACAAATCCTTCCTATCCCGAGCAAAAGATTTAAATTGGGAAACAAAGGTCAGTTGAAGAAAGAGCAGAGATCATCGAGTTACTAAAAGAAAGCAATGATGTCTTTGCGTGGCGAGTAGAGGATATGAAGGGGATAAATGAAGAGGTCGTTGTTCATAGACTGGAGGTCAACCCGACCATAAAACTCAAGCCTCAGAGACTAAGAAGCTTTGCTCGAGACAAGGAGGAAGCCATTAAACTCGAGGTACAAAAATTGTTGAGTGCAGGTATAATCAAGGAGGCTACGCATACAACCTGGTTAGCCAACGTAGTCATGGTAAAGAAGTCGAATGGCAAGTGGAGAATGTGCGTCGACTTCACCAATCTCAACCTTGCCTGCCCAAAGGATAGCTATCCTCTCCCTAGAATTGACAAGCTCGTCGATTCCATTGCTGGCCACTCCACCCTCAGTTTTCTTGATGCCTACTCAGGTTACCACCAGATCAAGATGCACGAGGATGACATAGTGAAGACAGCCTTCCAAGCAGCGGGTGGTATCTATTGCTACACTATGATGCCGTTTGGATTGAAGAATGCAGGGGCGACCTATCAACGCATGGTCAACAAGGTCTTTGCCTCACAAATTGGCCGAAACATGGAGGCCTACGTCGACGATATGGTCATCAAAACAAAGACCGGACGTCACGTGGTCGACCTAAAGGAAATGTTCGCCAACTTGAGAGCAAACGACATGAAGCTCAACCCTAGAAAGTGTGTCTTTGGAATAGCAGCTGGCAAGTTCCTTGGATTTATGGTGTCCCAGCGAGGTATAGAAGCTAACCCGGAGAAGATCAAGGCTTTAGTCGACATGCAGGAGCCCACCAGTGTCAAGGAGATGCAGCGACTTAATGGCAGAGTTGCAGCCCTGGGTCGTTTCATATCTAAGTCAGCGGAAAGGTCTCTCCCCTTCTTCAAGGCTTTGAGAGGGACGAAAAATTTTGAGTGGACGGCCGAATGTCATTCGTCGTTCCAGCAGCTTAAGGATTATCTCGCTACTCCTCCTCTCTTGAGTAGCCCGATCATGGGAGAAACCTTGTTCGTGTATCTGTCTGTGGGAGACAAGTCAGTTGCAGCAGTCTTGGTCAGAGAAGAGGAAGGTCATCAAAAGCCAGTGTACTACGTCAGCAAAGCCCTGTCAGATGTAGAGGGCAGATATTACAATGCTGAAAAGGTCGCATATGCCTTAGTCGTCGCTTCAAGGAAGCTGGGAGCTTATTTCTTGGCTCACCCTATTGTTGTGCTCACGAATGCCCCCCTAAGAAAAATTCTTCATAAACCAGAAACTTTAGGTCTCTTACTCAATTGGTCAATTGCCCTCACGGAATTCGACATCGAGTATCGACCTCGAAAGGCATTGAAGGCTCAAGCTCTAGCTGATTTCTTGGTCGAGCTGACGTTCACCAAGGAAGATATCGAGGTGCGAGCTCAGAAAGAGAAAGTCAAAGGGAAGGAGCCAGAGTCCCAAGTTGTCATCAACCTACCCGACGATTGTTGGAAAGTCTACTCGGATGGGTCAGCAACCAAGAGTGTCAGTGGAGCTGGGATAGTTCTGATCGAGCAAGTGTCTGGAACAGTATATCAGGAGTCACTAAGGTTCAAGTTCGATGCATCAAACAATCAGGCGGAGTATGAGGCCTTAGTGGCAGTCATTGAGTACGCCCAGTGCTTTGGAGCGACAAAAATCATGGCCTATTGTGACTCACAGTTGATAGTCAACCAGGTCCGAGGAGAATACGAGGTGTTGAACTCTACTCTAGTCAAATACCACGACCTGGAGAGGAAATTGACAAAGGATTTGGAGTTTTGGGGAATTCAGAGGATTGGTCGAGAAGACAACGAGCTAGCCGACCTACTCTCAAAACTGGCCACTTCAGAGGAGCCACATGAAGAGCCCATCTCCTACCTTGAGAGCCCAGCTTATGAAAGAGTTCAGATTCAATGTGTGGAAAACACTTCAAATAATAAGTGTTGGATCGAAGAAATGAAGGCATACCTGGAAAGTGGCGAGCTCCCTGAGGACGAGAAGAAAGCTCGAGCTATTAAAAAGAAAGCTCCGAGGTATGTAATCCAAGGAGGCATGCAGTTCAGAAGATCATACACTAGGCCTTTGTTGAAGTGCATTCACCCTCAAGAAATCACACAGCTAATGCATGAGGTTCACAGTGGAATTTGTGGTGGACACCCGGGGGCCAGGACTCTAGCCGACAAATTGATCACTCTGGGATACTATTGGCCACACATGCGAGCTGACACTCATGACTTCGTCCAGCAATGTGACCAATGCCAAAGGTTTGTCAACCTACCTCATATGCCCACAACGGAGCAGACTCCTGTGATCGTTGCTTGGCCATTCGATATGTGGGGTGTCGACTTAATTGGACCCTTCCCACCTGCCCGTGGGAATTGCAAGTATGCAATCGTTGCAATTGATTACTTTACCAAGTGGGTTGAAGCAAAGCCGCTAGCTCGCATCACAGAGGAAAATGCCATAAATTTCATCCACGACTTCATCTGGTGTAGATTTGGATTTCCTAGAGCAATAGTATCAGACAACGGCCTACAGTTCTCACGCGCCTTTGAAGCAGAAATGAATCGAGTAGGGATCAAACATTGGCAATCTTCTGTTGCTTATCCTCAAGGAAATGGGCAAGCGGAAGCAGCGAACAAACTAGTACCATCCTCACTCAAAACAGGTCTAGTAGGTCGACGAAACAACTGGTTGGACCGAACTACCCCTTGCTCTTTGGGCAGTTCGCACAACCACTCGGGGGCCTACGGGGGAAACCCCATTTGCTCTAGCATACAGGTCAGAGGCCATGGCTCCAGCTGAGTTGAGATTTCCAACTGCCAGAGTAACTTTCTTTAATCAAGAGCAGAATGATATCAACAGATTGATCGACTTGGATTTGATCGATGAGAAGCGAGACACAGCTTACCTTCGAATGGTTAACTACAAGCAGCGGACTAAAAGTTACCACGATAAGAAAGTGAAAGCCAGGTCATTTCAAGTAGGAGATCATGTGTTGAGGAAGATCGAGGCAACAGGAAGAAGGACCCAGCAGAACAAGCTATCTCCTAACTGAGAAGGTCCTTACATAGTTACTCGAGTCGTCAAAGAATGGACTTACATGATCGCTCATCCTGATGGTGAAGAGCTGAAGCACCCATGGCACGCTACTCACCTCATCAAGTACTACTTCTAAAGTTCAGACCTATAGCCCAGTTCAAGGTTAATGCAATTCCCAAGATTGAAATTTGTCATAGTTCTAGCTTTCCATTGATGTAAACGTTTCCCTACTTCAATAAAAATCTCAGTTTTGTTCGACCAAACATTGTGTTAAAATGACTTCAACAAGCTCGATTCTTAATCAGCTTCGTTCCTTTAACAAGCTCGACTCTTAGTCAGCTTCGTTTTAACAAGCTCGACTCTTAGTCAGCTTCGTTTTAACAAGCTCGATTCCTAATCAGCTTCGTTCATTTAAACAAGTTCGACTCTTAGTCGACTTCGTTCTAACAAACTCGACTCTTAGTCAGTCTGTTCTAATTAGCTCGATTCTCAATCAGCTTTACTCCTTAAAACAAGTCCGACCTCGGGTCGACTTCGTTCTAATGAGCTCGACCCTTGGTCAGCTTTGATAGTTTGAACAGGTTCGAATCTTAGTCAATCTCGTTTGCAAAAAGTTATACAAGTCTGGGGACGGCTGAGTCATCAAATATCAGGTCGACTCTAAACTTAGGGTAACTCATTTGCCCTATCACATCTAGCTCGACACCTATGTGTAAAATTCAAAAGCATATAACATACACAGAAGGAAAGTCAGCTACGATTAAATAAAATTAAGTCTCCCAAAATGGGCCGAGACTTAAAAGTAAACCAAAAAAGTTACGAAATGTTATGCCTCCCAAAAGCTGGGCCAAAGCATCTGAACAGTTAACAAGACAAAAAGCATAAAATGTTTGGAACTTGTTTGATTACATAGCCTTTCAAACATAAATTTCATGAGGAAGGAGCTGCTCCGACTTGATCACTGGTCGTCGTTTGATTACCAACAGGCTCTCCTTGCTGTTGGGGACCTAAGAGTTTGCCCGACTCAGAGAATCCATGGCGTGGAGTTGAGCCATCAAAGGCCGGAGAGTCAGGCTCCTCAAGCTCGGCCAGAATCGTGTCAAAATTCACTGGTTCAACTGCAGGGGGAACCCATACTTCTGCTTCTGCTTCTTCGTCGTCCTTTGCAATGTTGGCCAAATCATTATCGTTGTAGGGCACTAAGCTATGGCCTGGTCGAGCTGCTGTATTATATGGATCCTCCGAAGCCCACTTGGCTAGTTGCTCAACAGAGATATTGAAGGCAGGATCCACCACAATACGTCGAGCCATGTACGCTCGACCTACATCCCAGAAGGTACTGGCTTGCTTGGTGATATGAGCATGGAGCTCATCACTATCTTTGTAGGCCTGCTTAGCATCCTCCTTGGCAACCCTCACAGCGTCAGCAAGATCACCCTCCCACTTAAGCCGGGCAGCCTCAAGTTCCTCTTGCTTCTTGGCCAAGATGACATGGCTCTCCTCCAATAATTGGGTCGCCAGTTCCAGATCCTTCACAGCTTTCTCTTTTATGGGTTTGAGCTCTCCCAGTTCCTTGTTAGCCTCCTCCAGCTTGCTCAAAGCTTCATCTTTGGCTTTCATCTCATTATCCTTGACTAGCTTCAAGGCGTCATAAGAGTTGTCCAAGTCAGAGTGCTCCTCCTTCAGTTTCTCAAGCTCCTCCTGCAGTTTGGCCCGATCATCCTCCACCTTAGCCAGCTCTTCATTCTTGTGGGCCAGCATGGTCTTTGCCAGCTTCTCCTGCTCCTCTGCAGCTTTCCAGTAAGTGGTAGCCAAGTCAATCATGGCAAGAGACTGAAATGACGAGTAAGGACATGAGGTTAGAACGAGCATAAGTAAGATAAAGAAAAGAGAAAGGCAAGAGAAATCAAAGCAGCAATTCAAAAGATCGCAAAGGTTACCTCGGAGGAAGCAAGCCCAACTCTAGCTCGACAAGCTTCAGGAGTCAAGGGTTTGCTGGTGAACTCCCTAATCAAATCTTGGTCAGCTCCCCTCCTAACCACTGCCTGTCCATACTCCAGCTCGGGGTACTCCCTGGCTAAGCAGTTGATCCTTGTTAAAGGAACCACATCACTCAGCTCGTCAACCCAAGCTTGAATCAACTCGGCATATGAGACATGGACGGGAGAGGAGTGGTGACTCCTGACTTCAGCCTCCACTGGCTCACTAGCATCGACTTGGTTAGATGTCGAGCTCACCTTAGATGGGCCAATCTTAATCTTCTTGCTCAGGGGAGCATCATCATCTTCATCATCCTCCTCATCCAAAGCAATGACGTGAGACTTTTTCTTGGAGGCAGCTTTGGTTTTTGCTTTAGCTTGGCCACGGGTCCTGGCCATGACGACCTCCTCGACTGGCTCCACATTCAGCTCAGTCTCATCAACTCTAGTCGCATTGACTTCCTCAGAGCCTTGAACATCACCTCCATCGACACGTTCTTCCTCCAACTCATCCAAGTTCTCTTCAGCAGGGATAAATTTGGAGGTATCCTGATCAACCAACTTCAGAAGCTCATTCCTCTTAGCTCCTTCAATCTCTCGGTTCTCCCTGGCATTGGCAGCTCCGTGGCTTCTCTTACTCTTCCTCACATCAATTGCTCTCCCCATGTTAGCTTCCTGAGCAGGAGTCAAAACTGCATGAAACAAAAAGGAAAAAGTGTTAGCTCGACATATAAAGATAAGTTCTATGTACGAGCTACTAGTTCTACATACGAGCAATATAACTGCGAGCTAAAAAATTCTATACAAAAGTTACACATGTGCATGCTACGAGCTCTACACTGGAATCAACAAGTCACGAGTAAATAGTCAAATGTAAATGCCAAGCAAGCTGGAGCTCGCTCATAAAAACTTTCACATAGGGGGAAGGGAGGGGCGAGTTAATCCTTACCACCAACATGCTCCCCATTATCTCTGCAGTAGTTATCAGTCTTCTGGCAAAGTGAATACTTTTTCTCAAACCTAGCCAAGGCATGGGTCACCCAGTCTGGATACCTTAAGCACCTCACCACAGGAACCAGTGGCACAACGTCATCATCCCCCAGCATCATACCAGCCTGAATGTAATTGTTTTTGGTGGTTCCTAAAACCTCCCAACTGATGGGTTTATGGGCGACCAGCTCCACCAGCTTCTTACGCAGGTCGTCATGCCAATAAGGCTCCCACTGATCTTCATCCCTCACTACTTTGGTGTCCTCATTGGGTAAAGGGAACTCCCAGCCTAACCTACTCTCCACTACTACCACATGAGAGTTCCAGCCACTGACTTTACTAGGCAAATTAATGAACAGCTTAGGGGAATTTGGTCTTGAGGGAGTGCTAATGTCGTGGGACTTATCAAACTTCACACTAAAAAACTTCCTAAACACCCTCATGCAAGGCTCGTAACCCAAGAAGCGGCATACCATTGCAAAGCAGACCAAAACCCTACATGTGTTAGCACCCAATTGGAGAGGTAGGGCATTGGCACACTCTAAGAATTCGTTGATGAAAGGGTCCAAGGGTAATCTCAGGCCGGCCACAAATTGACCATAATAAAAGGCAACTCTAGTGGCATCAGTCTTGTAGGTCCTCCCAAACTGGTCAAAGAAATCCCTTTTGCTGTAGAGAGTAACATCAAATTCCTCCCTGTCCACCTCACAGAAATCATGGATCATAGATATTCGGGAGGGAAAATTCTGCCTTCCTCTAAGTGGCCCTTGGGGCACATATCCCCTTTTATTCCTGCCCGGCACCACCGAAGTTTCGAAAGCATCGACTATTCGTGGGCTTGATGAGGTCGAGGCATTAGCTCCACCTTGGATCTCCATATCTGTACAAGAAGAAGGGGAAACAGGGGAATCAGTTCTACATGAAGTCTCAGGGGTCCTAATAGACACACTAAGGGGCGACCTAGATTCCCCCGGAAATCCAATCCTGTTCCTAAGAAAAGAGGGCTTATTGGAATCCCGGATATAAAACACAGATAGATGGTCAAGAAGCTCATGGAAAAGGTGAAAGGACTCCACTCTTGGGTCATTAGTCTCTAAGATACCTAAGTTCTCACCCACATGCAAGGCCAATTCAGTAAAACGCAAGCCCCAACGAGTCAAAATTGAAGTGCATTCCTCCATAGTCATCTCTCTCCACTCTCCATTTAAATGTTTATAAACCCTACGGTTGATACTACAATAACCATACCAAGCTCCAGGCTCAGTGCTAAAGGTCCTAGCCATGGCGAAATGGGGGAAATTGTAGAAATTAAAACCCTAATACTAAGGGGAGAGAGGAATACCTTAACAGACGAACGAGGAGAGGTATGGTGGAAGACGAAAGTTCAATTTATAGCAAGAACTATTTTCGTTGCCGTCGCCGGAGTTATGCAAGAGCTCAGAAACAGTAAAAGTTGTAATTGAAGAAGGATTCTTGAATTTATATCTTCCAGAATTGGAAAGGAAAAAGGAAAATTCAAAAGTTATTTTCCTAATTAATGGCGGAAACAGTTTCCAAGGCGGACTCTCAAACGTCAAAACAGTAATCATTGCGAAAAATGGCGCTCTCCCAGATCTGGCCGTTCAAACATTCGACGTTCCAAGATTGTGCCACGTCATTATGATCGACTACAACCTCAGGGCGAGTAGCGACCTGCGAGTCACAACAATTCTCATCAAAAAAATTTCTTAACTTCCTAGTCGACAAAGTCAACTCGAAAGTTGGGGGCCACTGAACATACCAAAAGTATCTAGTTGGGCCAAGCGAGTAAAGCCCAATCCTCAAGCAATTATTTCCACCCCATTCTCAGTGGGCCAGGCCCAATCATTACACGACTCAAGGCCCATCTCATGCATCAGTCGACTAAGTTCATTGTCTGACCTATTAGGTCCCGACCTAACTTAGTCCGATCTTATGACCCAGTCATATTTCGAGTACGATCCAACTCTAACCGACAGTCAGGTCGATCCAAACACAAGTGTCGACCTCGACCTACCGAAGCAAGCGTCAACCTAACGGTTACAGGCGTACAAGCAATAACTCTTTCCATAACCGGTTCCCTACAAATCAGGAGCCATATCAGGACACATTCACATGATATGTAACTGTCCCAAGAATCACGGAGCTCATGTAGCCCACCAAAAATAACCGCTCTCATCAACTATAAATACTTCATCACTATCACGGTTATAAGGTAACTGCAATTTTGTTATCTGAATTCCATTATTCAATACATATTTTGCTCTCCAATTATCAAACACTTGCTCTCACGCCCGAGGGTCTAAGCCGGAGACACATTCGGCTAGTCGTGGGTTCTGATTTCAGGTCAAGGAGTTAGGTGATCAGTCCTGCCACGTGGAGGAAGATTGATAAGCACATTTCTTGCGGCATCAGTTAGTAATATTAGTCATATTCTAAATATACATAATATATTTACATAAATAAAACATATTTACATATTTAACAATGTCCTTTTCCAAATAGAGTTCTAAATATTTGATAAAAAAGTCATAGAATCTACTTACCAATTAGATTCAAATTCGAGAAGTTAATATTTCCTAAAATCTCAGTCTTTCAATTTTCAAGATTGCATAATCAAGATTGATACAATCCTACTTTGACTAGAAAAATCTTTTTAGTTGAAAAATTAATCTCCAAGAAAGACATAAATCTTTTAAGTTTGAAAAATATATTTTGACAAAATCGGAGAGTACTAATCGTACTCTTTCAATCTCCCCCTGATTTATGGCTTTCTGATCTAAATAGAATCCAATAATAAAATATATTAACTGAACGGAATAAATGTGACGGACTAGGCCCAACGATCGAGCCCAGTCGTTTATATATTATTGCCACCACATTCTCAGTGGGCTAGGCCCAAATACAACCAGGCCCAAGGCCCATCGGCAAGATCAGTCGACCTAGCTCATTGTCCGACCTACTTGTAGAGCCGTCAAGTTGGGACGGTCCCGTCGGGACGTCCCGTCCCGTCATACAAATGGGACGGGATGGGACGGAATATTTTAGTCCCGTCCCGTTTTCGTCCCGTCCCGTATCGTCCCGTTCCCGTCGCGGGACAACTTATTTTTATCCCGTCCCGTCCCGTTTTCCCGTATTGACCCGTACAAGAATTATATGTATTGCATCAAATAGAAATATGGGGTAATTCAGTTTAGAGACTGTCAAATTACTAAGAACATCCCAAATTAAGAACTTGTGACTGATTGGTTTGCTTTTAAATAGACTCTTGCAAATGCGATGCTTTTGAATAGACTCTTAAAGGAACAGATAGAAAGACGTATGCCTTTAGCTTCCATAATCATAACACTTTCTGCTTTATTACAATTTCTGTACTCAATTTTTGTTGTGCCCAGTGAAGATGTTCGGCATTAGCCGGGCTTCCTCATTACCCAATATACTATCAGAGACTTCTACGTGAATATTTTGAGGTTGGGTTGCACATAATTTGCATGCATTTGCAATGGTGACTATAATGCTAAGATGTTGAGATCCAAATGAGTGAATAGGGTCATAAAGCTTCATTTTCCCTTCTTTTATTTGTGTGTGTATAAGGTGCAATTTATGTTAATTTGATACGAATGCGTCTGTTCCATATGTCTAATATTATATTTATGGATATTGATTTTGGCGCCTAGTCAACATTTATTTCTCCTAGTCAACGGGTCCCGTATGGGTCCCGCGGGATCCCGCGTCCCGCAAATGGGATGGGATGGGACAGAGTATTTTAGTCCCGTCCCGTTTTTGTCCCGTCCCGTTTCGTCCCGTTCCCGTCGTGGGACAACGTAATTTCGTCCCGTCCCGTCCCGTATTCCCGTATTGACGGCTCTACCTACTTGATCCCGACCTAGCTATCGTCCGACATACGATCCAGATTCTATTCGGGTATCACCCGACCCTATTCATCAGTCAGGTCGACCTAGATCCAAATTGGCAACCTCGATCTACGAGAGTGCGTCGACCTACAGAGTCCAAGCGTATTTACAATTCTTTCCATAACAGACTTCCTACAAATTAGGAGTTATATATGGACACGATCTCTCATACGTATCTGATCCATGATTCAAGGGATTCAACACAATCATATTACAATTATATCTCTCATCAACAACTATATATGCTTCACGACATCAACCGTTCCAAGGTAAATTGCTATTTGATATTCTGAATACATAGTTCATTATTATCTTATAAGCTCTCATATACACCGTACTTACTCTCACGCCTGAGGGTCTTCGTCGGAGACCATTCCGGCTAAACGTGGGTTCCGTGTTTCAGGTCAAAGAAGTCAGGAGATCAATCTTGCGGCTGGACGGAGATTGATAAGCACGATTCTTGCAGCATCAGTTTGGTTCCATTGTCGGGAATCGTTGCTTTTTGACCTTGAAATTCAACAAGCAGAGTAATCATGGTGTCTGATATACATGTCTCGGATGCCTCGGATGAGCCCAACGAAGGAAACGCCGGCGGTAATGTAAGTGCTCCAATTTGAGTTGTTAGTATTCTCGTTAGAAAATTAACGAAAGTCCTAACATTACTAACATTTCTAACAATTCCTAACCTTTCTAACAAAGTGAGGGTAGATTAGGGATTGCCATTTAAAGTTAAACCAAGAAAAGAATCTCAAAAAGCAAAAGAAATTGGAAAAATCCAAATTGGGCAAGTTGAAAAACACAAACTGCTGGAATTTTTGAATATTATTCTTCCTGTTCAAAGCCTGGAGCAGCATTTAATGCACCAGGCACGTTTACATAACCCTCCGCGCGGATCCTATTGAAGTTCACAGGGGCCTATAAATTGAACCCTCCTCTCTCAGTCTACACAACAAAAAATCACTCGCAAGAATAAACACCTTGGCGAAAAATAGGGAGAAAACGTTGGGAATTCACTTGAATTGCCACCATTTTCTCTTCAATCTTTCCCAAACCCCACTCACTCAAAATACTTTCAAAACACTCTCATACATACTCTCATACACACACCAATCCAAGCTCAAATCACCCCTTAGGAGGAGGATTAGAGAGAAAACATAGAGGACTTCATTGTTATCTACTTGTTTTCTCTTTAACCAACTCAAATCATCAACCCTAAACACTTTCAAGCCCTAAACACATTCAAGCCTTTGAATCCATTCAAACACAAAACACAAGGAAGATAGGTATGACCTCCCTCTCCTTACCCTAAAATTCATCCATGCATGCATTTTCAAACTCCAAAATGTAGTTTGTTCATCTTCTTGTCTTAGATCCAAGAAGATCACCATGGAAGTTCATCTCCATGGATGATCTACTACAAGGATCAACATTATTTTCAAAGTGTTCTTACTTACTTGCAAAGAAAACACATTTTCAAAACCCTAAAAATCATTTTCATACATCAAATCTCTTTTTCAAAGGATAAAATTCCCCTTCCCAAGCAAATGAAGTGCTTAGTCCTAATGTACCCCAAAGATGGTTTGATATAGTTGATTCACCACTAAAATGTCAAGTGATCACTAATCAAAACCTAGGGAAATGGGGACAAGCATGGATGCAAAACCCCCTTTAAAATCATGTTTTCCTTCTTGAGAAGTTGCTGTCCAGTAGCAATTTTCTAAGACCCCAGTCCATGATCTAATTTTTGGACACAGATAAACTTAGAATTTGGTGTTGACTAAAAAACACTTTTTGTAGCCAATATCCAGAGATTTCCAGACATATTTTTAATTTATTTTTTTCGTGAGTAAAACTCCATTTTTCAAATTTTCCTTTAAAGGTCAGTTCATCAGTCTCTGGAAGTTCAGATTTCACATCTTAGATTTCCAGAAGGTTTTAGGTCCTCAAATCATCTCCAAAATGAAAAGTTATTTTACAGAAACCTCATTTAAGGTGTTTTGAACATTTTTCATTCTCGGACTTTTCCCAGATTCTGGATTTTTCAAGCCCTAAAGTCCATTTCAAAATTAAGTGTCCACTGCCTTTTTCATTCTGGCAGAAATGGTTTCCAACTTCCAAAAATCTTTTGAGTACCAAAATTCAACCCAAAAATCACACCAAAAATCATGGGATCTGTCCAAAGTCTAATAAAGAATTCCCAATTTTTATTTTCCTCAGTTTCAACTTATTTTGGCCAAAGTAACACACACACACACACACACACACAAACAAATGATTTTGAATGTTTGGAAGACTCGTTTTACGAGGCATTCCGGGTGCACACTAACGTCCTTCCCGGCGTGTAACGTGACCTCCGAACCCAAATCTCTAATCTCGGGCATTTTTCAAAGTTTTGGCCCTTAAAACAAAAATGGCATGGCGACTCCGTTTGATTTCAAAAATCGGGTACATCACAGGTAACACGGACGCCGGTGCTGGAAATCACAATGTTAACATGCCTCCTCCTCCTCCTTCGCTGCGTCAGGCCAGGAGGGCGACACGTTCGAACAGCGTTGCTGATGGCAGAGGCTTGCCAGATGGCAGAAGGGAGAAAAGACCTATGGTTGAACAAAAAGCACAGCCCCCTCCCAAGCGTCAACAAGCAGGTCAAACGGTTGCAGGCGACAAGCCAGGTCCCTCAACCAATTCCCTCAGTAGGAAGGAGATGTTGCAGGAGCGGGCTAGAATTTTGGCGGAATTGCTGGATATGCCAGACTCGCCCAATCAGAATTATAGGAGGTCAGAAAGGGCAGCTCCCTCCCAAAACTCCCACAGGCAGCCTAACAGGAGTGCTAGGCAGAACGGGAGTGCCAGGCAGAATGGCGAGCAGCAGATCATACCACACGTTCGTACCCACATACCAGTTCCACCTGATGACTTGCGAAGTTATCTCAACACGAAGGGAATAGGAAGCAGAGTCCAATTTGAGGCGACAAAGGGAAGCCGACAGAAACATGCGTAGGTCGCCTGCCAGAACGGAGAGGTCTCATTCCCGTCACGAGAGAAACGGGCGCAGGTCGCCTACTAGAGCGAAAAGATCGCAATCTCACCGAGATAGGAATGGGAGCAGGTCGCCAATAAGAGGAGATAGGCGCAGGTCACCTGTAAACTCAGTAAGGTCGCCTTCTCACAGAGATAGATGGGGTAGAGAGGTGACTCCCCCTAGAAGTGAAAGGCATAGAGCCAACTCAAGAAGAGAGCCTCACCAGGACAAGCGACAGAGATCCAACGACATCTCACACGCAAGGGATGACCATCCAGATGCTAGGGAGTGGTTGAGTTGGAAGAAAAGGTTAGAACAATGGGAGGCCGACAGGAAAAAGGATACTGGAAAGGGCAAACAAAATGATCATACTCTTTGACCCTTGTCCCGAGAATTGCTCGAGCGACGACCTCCCATAGGCTTCAAGATGCCCGCTCTTGCAAGTATTCAGGTGCGACCAATGCCCTGAACCATATGCAGCATTTGGAGGCCACCATGTGCTTGGTCTCTTCTGAGGATGATGTGATGTGCAAGATACTAACCAACACCCTCACAGGTGCAATACTGACTTAGTTTCGTGGTTTGACGCTGGGTTATGAAGAAGAAGTTCCTAGATCGCTTCTCGACAGCTGGAGCCCGAAAGAAGACGGTCACCGACTTGAACAATCTGGCAAAAGGAAAACTGAGAGCTCCATGAGCTACTTCACTAAGTTCAAGGAGATGGTCGACCAGATCGAGGAGGACCTGACAGATCGGGAAGTAATAAATTGCTTCAGGAATGGGATAGCGTCTCCTGATCTAGAGTACGAGCTGTAGGTCAGGAAGGTAAACACCAGACAGGAACTGTTTGAAAGGGCCTATGATGTGGCCATGGCTGAGGAAATGAAACAAAAGAAGAAAGAAAAGGGTTCCAAGTCTGAGGTTGGAGAATCTGATAAGAAGGACCAAGCAAAAAAGGGTAGCAACAATAAGAATGGGAAGAACAAAACAAGGGCGACTGAGAGAGTGCCCGAGAATTTCACCCCGTTGACCGTTAGTCGAACAGAAATCATGAATACTGTCGACCTAGGTCTAACTCCCCCGATGAATCCTGGAAATAAGTTCAGAAGGGCCAACGGCAAATATTGTGATTACCACAAGGATACGGGTTACACCACAGAGGAGTGCTTTAGTTTGAAGCGTATCATTCAGAAGTGGGTCGACAGTGGAAAGCTCGATAGATATGTGAAAGGAGCCCAGCCTGGCGGAGGTGGGCGAACTACTGGGGATATACCTGAGCCAAGGAAACCTCAATTGAATTTGGGAGTGATCACTGAGCAATCTAGTAACAAGGCTTTGAAACATAAGATTTTTCAGCTCAACAAATCCCCTCACGTGCCACCAAGAAGCTACATCAGGGATGAGGTTATCAGTTTCTATCCTGACGAGCTAGCTACTAACATGGCGGCCAGAGAGTAAGTTCTCGTTATCCCAGGGTTGATCGATGGGTGTACAATGATCAGACTCTTGATAGACACGGGGGCCTACAAGGATATCCTGTTCTATAGGACTTTCAAAGAAATGGGACTCACAAAGGAACAATTGTCGCCCTACGATGGTCGACTTGAAGGCTTCACCAATCACATGGTGGACGCTAAGGGGCAGATCGAACTGAATGTCGATATAGGCCAACATCCATTCCGGGTCACGACTAAGGTAACATTTATTGTTATAGATGTAGTTAGTGATTATGCTGCTATTTTGGGTATCCCTGGCCAGGTCGCACTTGGAATGGTGTCTTCTATTCCCCATCAATGAGTTAAGTTCCCTACAATAGCTGGAGTGGGCTATGAGCAAAGTACAGCTCGGGCTCACCTTGATCATGTCCTTTGAACAAGGAAGAAGAGGGAGCTAGAAGTCGATAATCCTGAGGGATACTTGAAGCTCTCAAAATATGTCACCACAACTTTACGACTATCTACAATCACCTGTGTAGAAGAGGCGACCTATCACTCACATGACCATGGCATGACTGAGCCGACACGTCCCTCCCAAAACACTATGGTCGATTCAGATGCAGTTTTGGTCGACCAAGTCATCATAGGCGAGCTATGCCTACGGATCGACCAAAACTCGGGGGCCACCACCAGTGAGATCGCAGCTGAATTGGATGATATGATAGTTGAAGAAGCTCCCCACTTGGGGGCCGAGGAGAAATAAAGGGTTCATGAGATTATTGTAGAAACCCTGCAGTTCAGAGATGGTCCGGAACTGGAACCAGTGGACGAGCTAGAAGCAGTTATAACCAATCCCTCCTATCCTGATCAAAAAATTCAAATTGGTAGACAACTGTCAGCTGAGGAAAGAGCAGAGATTGTCGAGCTACTGAAGGAAAGCAGTGATGTTTTTGCTTAGCGTGTGGAAGACATGAAAGGGATCAAGGAGGAGGTCGCTGTTCACAAATTGGAAGTTAATCCTACCATGAAGTATAAGGAGCAAAAGCTACAAAGTTTTCCTCGTGACAAAGAGGAGGCTATCAAACTTGAGGTACAAAAACTTTTAAGTGCAGGTATCATCAAGGAGGCAACTCACACCACCTGGCTAGCTAATGTGGTGATGGTGAAGAAAGCTAATGGTAAGTGGTGTATGTGTGTCGACTTCACCAATCTGAATCTAGCCTGCCCAAAGGATAGCTACCCTCTGCCGCGGATCGACAAGCTCTAGATTATATAGCTGGGCACACTACATTGAGCTTCCTTGATGCCTATTCAGGCTACCACCATATCAAGATGCATAAGGATGATATAGTGAAGATGGCCTTTAGCGTTGCTGGGAGTATCTACTGCTACAATATGATGCCGTTCGACTTGAAGAATGCAGGAGCGACCTACCAGAGGATGGTCAATAAAGTCTTTGCCTCCCAAATTGGACGAAACATGGAGGCCTATGTCGATGATATGGTCATCAAAACAAAGGCCGGACGTCACGTGGTCGACCTAAGGAAAACGTTCACCAATTTACGAGCAAACGACATGAAGCTTAACCCGAGCAAGTGTGTGTTCGGAGTAGTAGCGGGAAAATTTCTTGGTTTTATGGTTTTTCAGCGAGGTATTGAAGCCAATCCTAAAAAGATCAAGGCTCTGGTAGACATGAAAGAGCCGACGTGTATTAAGGAGATGGAGCGACTCAATGGCAGGGTGGCAACCTTAGGTCGTTTTATTGCTAAGTCGACAGAAATGTCTCTCCCCTTCTTTAAATATTTGAGGGGGACGAAAAATTTTGAGTGGACGGCCGAATGTTCTGAATGTAGCAAAGTAATTTTTTATGTGTACATGATACTCCCTCCGTCCCAAAATTATCGTGTCAATTTTTTTATTGTTGAATATAAACCTAACATATTGTTTTCGTTTATTTAAATGAAATTACAGATTATGACAACAAGTAATAATAAGCCTAACTATGCCCGTTCAATTTCGACGGGTTACTCACTAGTTATAAATAAAAGAAAATATTTAGTTATATAAGTTAGAATTGAGTCAAGTTAGAAATATTATCTTAGTTAAGATTATTTTTAATTAGAATTATATTTACTATTAAAATAATAAAATACTTGTTAGAATTGTTAATAGATTTATAACTCATATGTTTTGAGTATAAATATAAGTCTTCGATCTTATGTAAACTTTGAGATGAAAATAATACATAATAGTATATACTTTTAAGTTCTCCTTATTTTATCTTAACATCAAACAAGTTTCGATCCTGAAACCCTCTATACTTTGATTAAAATAAAAATAAAACATGGTCATGTGGTTTCGTGGTTATCAACTGGTTAGGGCATGTCATATGAAATCAGTTTGATGGTGTATTTGTGACATGAAATATGCACGAAAAGCGCGTTGACACAAACAACCTTAAATGAGATTAGTGGTAGTCAACTCTAAAAATATTGATTAGTGGTAGTCCAATATAAAAACGTGATTAGTGATAGTCCACTCTAAAACGTGATTAGGGGTAACCCACTTTAAAAACATGATTAGTGATAGTTCACTTTAAAAACGTGATTAGCGGTAGCCTACTCTTTAAATGTGATTAGTGGTAGCCCAATCTAAAAACGATGATTAACAATATTAACATCACTTCCACTTATAAAATAATAAAATGTCGTTAACTCTAAAAACGATAATTAAATGTCGTTTACTATAAAAATGAAGACTGAAGAAAAAGAAAACATATACGGATACAAGTTGTGCATGAAATTGAAGGAAATAAGACTTGATTCGTAAGTATTTTTAGATATTGGAAGAACATATGTTACAACATAAAAAAAATTGGTGCGGATTTTTTTTAGTTATTATTATTATTTACCTTTTTAGTTTTTTAATTTTTTTTGCGAGTTGAAAATCTACTTCGTAGATATTTCAACTTGAGTGAGAGTGTTAGGATATTGAGAGATATTCTCAATAAAAGAAAATATTTAGTTATCTAAGTTGCTATTGAGTCAATTTAAAAAAATTACCTTATTTAAGAGTATTTTCAATTATAATTATATTTACTATTATAATAAGGATATTAGTTAGATTCTTAATGGAATAATTACCAACTAGGGTAACGTACTTAACCTTCATTTTCGCAAAAGGTAACGTACTAACTAGTTACTGACTTAGGTATCGCTGATGAAGGCCAAACGGGCAATCCGGCCCGGCCCGGCCCGTGCGTTTGCGAGCAAACGGATAAACGGGCTTAGCCCGCCCCGTCCGTGAGAGATAACGGGCTAAAGCCCGGCCCGGCCCGTCCAAGAATCCATGGTGAGGCCCGCCCGTTTGGCCCGGATCCAAACGGATTTTAGCCTTTTTTTAAAAAAAATCTGAAAATGCTTTAAGGTCATTTCACAAAAATGCCCCTCCAATGAATATAATTAACGGATATATATGGGGACATTAAGGTCATTTCACAAAAAAAAAAAACAAAAAACAAAAAATGGGCCAAACGGATTGGGGCAAACGGGCTTTGGAAGCCCGCGGGCTTAGCCCGCCCGTCAACCATAATATCAAACCGGGCCTGTACCGTTACTACCACGGGCCGGACAACGGGCCTACCCACGGATCACGGGCCACGGGTAAAACGGGCCACGGGCCAAAAAAAAAACCCACTGATCACGGCCCATTATGGCCTTCATCAGGTATCGTACTTTCAAAATTAATTTTAAATAAGGTATTGGATTAAATTTTTAACTAACATCGTTAAAAAACCAACGGACTTTGTCAACCTCGTTTGATAACTACCCCACCCACCCACCTGCCCACCCCCTGCCTATCCCACCCCACCCACCCACCCAACCCACCCCCCACCCAAAAAAAATAATTTTATCATTTTTTGTAACTATCCTACCAACCAACCTGCCCAACCCGTGCCTACCCCACCCCCCACCCAAAAAAAAAAATTTAATCATTTTTTGTAACTACCCCACCCACCCACCGCCCACCCCCCTACCCCATCCCCCCACCCCAAAAAAAAATTTTTTTAATCATTTTTTGTAACTACCCCACCCATCCACTTGCCCACCCCCTGCCTACTCCCCCCACCCACCCACCCCCCACCCAAAAAAAAAAATTTAATCATTTTTTGTAACTACCCCACCCACCCCCTGCCTACCCCACCCCACCCCCACCAAAAAAAAATTTAATCATTTTTTGTAGCTACCCCACCCACCCACCCCTGCCTACTCCACCCCACCCACTCCCCCTCCCAAAAAAAAATTAATCATTTAAAAAAAAAAATGGGGTGGGGGTGGGTGGGTGGGATAGTTACAAAAAATGATTAAAATTTTTTTTTTTTTTTGGTGAGAGTGAGTGAAGTAGTGAGTGAGGTAAGCGGAGTGGGTGGGGTAGTTACAAAAATGATTAATTTTTTTTTTTGTGGGGTGGGCAGGTTGACAAAGTCCGTTAGGTTTTTTCACGACGTTAGTTAAAATTTTGGTCCAATACCTTATTTGAAATTAATTTTGAAAGTACGATACCTAAGTCAGTAACTAGTTAGTACGTTACCCTATTTGATAAAAAAGGAAAAGTACGGCACCCTAGTTGGTCGATTACCCGATTCTTAATAGAATTAGAACTCATATATTTAGAGTATAAATATGAGTCATCTAACTTATGTAAACTTTGACACATAAATAATACATAATATATTTTATGCTCTTCATATTTTATCACGGTGTAACCCGTGTGGGGAGAGGCGGTGACGGGCATGGGAGTGGAGTATGGCGCGGAAAGGTAACCTAGAAAGAGAGGGTGAGGTGGGAGGATGGCGTCGATAATAGGTTGGGTTGGGATGATGAATAATGGCGGTGGCGGTGGGTGTGGGTGGGAGTGGGGCTGAGATGAGGAAATAAGGAAGGATGAAGAAGGTATAAGAAGACGTGGTGGATTTTTTGTTGGGATTTTATGAAACAATAGATCTAGGTTTAGGAAGTTTGGGAATGGTGAGAATAGTAGGGAGGGGTAATTTGAGAAAAAAAAATTATTTTAGGCCCTACTATTCTTGTGAGAATAAGGAATAAGATTTCTGTTTTTTTACTTTAAAAGTGTACACTTTCACCCCATTTAATTTTTACATCATCAAATTTTGATCAAATCAGAAGCCAACTTATTATTTTAATGATGTGCCACATATGCAAATTTAACAGCAATATGGACGAAAATGAGATGGAAGAATGATATTGTAAATGTAAGAAAATTAGTTAAGAGACGAAAAGATAAAGAGATTAATATGTTAGTGACGAGTTTGATAATTAACTCAGACATTTATTTAAGGGGAAATTGCATTTTGGGCCCCAAAGTTTAGGGGGTATTCTAAAATTGGTTTCATTCTATCACTAATTACAATATAGGATTCAAAGTTCATATTGTGTTAGCATTTTAGGGTTTTTAACCAATTTTGTTAGAAAATCCTGTAAAATGATCACGTGCAAGTCACGTGTCAGTTAACGGAGGATGTTTTTTTTAACACAAATTCTTTCGTTGTTGTTTTAATGCAAATTAAATGAAAATAAATTAATCATATGGTCTCTCAAATGATTTATAACTTTATAAGATTTCAGAAATACCCTTTTACCCCAAACAAAACCTTACCCCTTCTCAGGTCCGTCTCAATAAGTACAGAGGTCCTGTGCGAAATGAGAATATGGGGCCCTAAATTGCAATTTGCTCTTTAAAAAATTAACACAATAATCTGTTTTATATATATATTTAAAGGGCATAGATAAAATTGGGGCCCTTCAAAATTTGGGGCCCTGTGCAAAGGAACCTAATGTTCCATGTCTGAGTCGGCCCCGCCCCTTCTCTCTCTCCTCTCACACACACTTTGTCTCTCTCTCTCTCTCTCTTTAACTTTCCCTCTCTACCCCCATCTTCTTAATCATCTTCCAATCCACCCACCTTCATCAGCTCACCCAACATCACCCCCACCTCCACCCTCCACTCCCCTCTCGCCACCCCAACCTTACCTACCGCCTCCGCCTTCCTTGCCCCTCTTCCCCAGCTCCGCCCCATCACCTTCTTTGACCTTTCCCCTTCATCAACAACTTTCTTGCCTCCCTGACCCACCTCCAAATGATCCACATTCAAATAACAACAGATCAACAAAATCAAGTCAAAATACACGAACATATTCAACTCCTCACACTCAATTCCCATCCAATCACTCACTAAACAAACAATCCAATCGATTAATACGGCAAATATCATAAGATCAAAAGAAACAAACACAATCAGAAACAATTTCTGCCTGCCGATAACAAAATCACAAAATTGCAGGGCTAGAAAACGATCAAAAATATATGAAAACTAGCATAATTTCAACGGAAAATACCTGTGGATGATGAATGAGTAAAAGTCATAGTCATAATCAAAATATGTGTCCTAGTTATCATCCGCAGCAACAATCAAATGTGACTATTCAAGAATCTATGCCACAGAGGAATCGAAGATGGGTTCATTTGCCATTGACAATATGTGAAGCTCTAAGGACATTCGAGGTCAGAGTTTAGTTGCTTGCTTCCCTGCAAGTCATCTTGTGTTTTCAAATAGTGAGAAGGAGAAAGAAGAAAGGGAGGCAGCGACAGCAAGATTTAGTGAAGGGAATGCAGGACAAAAGTTCTTGTGGAGCGGTGTTCTGGTGGCTGGTGGAGTTGCGGACGAAAAGGGTGGTGGGAGAGGCGACGGGAGAGAGATTGAATTAGTGGTTGGAGGAGTTGATGATGAAGATGATAGTGGAGGGTGGAGGTGGGGGGTGATGTTGGGTGAGCCGATGGAGATGGTTGAATTGGAAGATGAGAAAGAAGATGGGGTACAGAGAGAAAGTTAAAGAGAGAGATAGTGTTTGAGAGGGGAGAGAAGGGGTAATGTTTTTTTTTTTGGTACAAGGGTATTTATGAAATTTTATAAAGTTATACATCAGTTGAGGGATTATATGGTTAATTTATTTTTATTTAATTTGCATTAAAACAACAACGAAACAATTTGTGTTAAAAAAAATATTATATGTGATCATTTAATGGATTTTTTTAACAAAATTGATTAAAAACTCTAAAATGTTAACAGAAGAATTGGAACTTTAAACTTTATATTATACTCCCTCCGTCCCAATCTAAGTGTCTTAAAATGGGTTCGGCACGAGAATTAAGGAAAGTGATGTAAGAAAGAGAAAAAATTTAAATGTTGTGAGTATGAAAAATTAAATAGGAGAGAGAATGAGTGGGTGGAATAGTTAGGAGAGAGAATGTTGTGAGTGTAAAAGTAAAGTATGAGAGAGAATGAGTGGGTGGAATAGTAATAAAAACTTTTCTTTTTTGGGTTAAGACATTTTAAATGGAACGCCCAAAAAAGAAAATGGGAAATATCTTAAAAACACTTTCTAAACACTTTGAGACCCAAAATCCAAAATTTAATTTTCCCTTTATTCAATTAAGGTAAAAAAAAAAAAAAAAAAGGAAGAAAAATGAGGCGTAATAGGGGTACGTGGAGGTAAAGCTGAGGACGAAGTGGCAGACAAATAGTTGTTAAATTGGATAAGGCCGTCCACGAACCACCGAAAATATTACTCTTTTCGTCCCACATCAAAGTTCTTGATTGGTGTGGATTTTATGTTTTTTTTAAAGAATTTTTTTTAAAATGGATAAAAAATTAGAGAAAAGAATATAAAAGTTAAATATGTGATAAGGAATAGAAGAGAAAATGTAAAAGTTAAAAATTTATAGTATAAATGAGGAAAGGTTGGCACTGTTCCATGAACAGTTCTATTCGCCAATTTTACCATTTTGCCCCCACTATTTTGTCATTTTCTCATTTTGCCCTCCCTTTAAAAAATTCTTTAAAAAAAAAAAAACACACACATACCCACACTCTCTCTCTCTCTCTCTCTCTCTCTCTCTCTCTCTCTCTCTCTCTCTCTCTCTCTTCATTCAGTTTGAATTTCAAAATGGAGGAACTATTTGGTCTCTTTCACATTTTGCCCAAAAAAAAAAAAAAATTTTAATTTAATTTTTTTTATATTAATTTTTTTTTAAAAAAAAAAAACAACACAAAAACAAAAAACGTGGCCTTGGACACGGGCTTAGGCTAGAATTTAATAGGAAAGAGAATGAGTGAGAGGATTGGTAAGTTAATGATTGATTTTTTTGTAAATATGTTAACTTTATAAGGATATAATGATTTTTTTTTATATAAATATATGGAGACGATAAGGGTATAAATATATGAAAAAATTTTCATTTAATTTAAGAAAGAAAACCTTAAAGTGGGATTAAAGTGAGACGAATTAAAAGGAAAATGTAGAATCTTGAAGGGGGACGGAAGGAGTATAATATTATTGGATTAAATTATTCATTTTCTTTTTGAATACTGTACTAGTTACGAACATGAGACGGTCTGCTTCATTCGTCGGTTTAATTTCGCTCCACTCACGTTTTGTTTTGATCCGTGCAATCCAGCGTCTGCTTTGTATCTTTAAAAAAAAAATAAAAAAAAATCGACCGTTTTAAATTGAAATAATTTGAGATTTTAAAGTTGAAATTTTTTTCTTAAAATAACATTGTATTCGTCTCGATTAGACAAATGAAAGTAACATCGGCATGTATGATTTTGAATTATTTTCATAAAATCATACGGTGTAACAAACAAAACAGTTGAGTTGTTCCTCGCTTGAAATATAACACTTACAATTAAGAAATTTTAGAGATGGAATTCTGAAATGAAATGTAACAGTTTTATTAAAAAATGTAACTATAGTTTTGCAATTTTTTTAAAAAAATTAGTTTGATTGTTTTTTTTTTAGAGAAAAGTATCAATTGAAATGTAACGGACTATATATGAATATAATTTGTTTTACAAATGAATTTAACAGTTAGAGTAAACGTTACCTTTTTTTTCGTTAAAAAATGTAAACTTTTTCACAAATAAATGTAACAATATTTATTATAAAATGTAATAATAGTTTTGTAGAAAATTTAAAATTGTTTGATTATTATTTTTTTAAAGAAAATAATAATTGAAATGTAAAAGATTATTTATATAAGCATAATTTGTTATACAAATGATTTAAATGATTGAGTTGGTCTTATAAAAACTAGTTTTTCCTTAAGATAAGGAAAAACGTGTTTTTCCAAAGCGCTGGGCATTATTATTCAAAACAAACGGTGGCATTTTCGTAATTACTGGCAACCATGATAAATGCCAGTGTTAATATTACAAATGACCAGTGATTTCATACTGGCGTTTTATAAACATGAAACTGTCAGTGTTAATGTTAAAAATTGCCAGTGAGTACACTAGCACTTTTTTACATTGATACTGGCAGTTATTAAAAGTGCCAGTGGTAGTGTTAATAATTGCCAGCCATTACACCGACACTTTTTAACATTGATACTGACACTTATAAAAGTGCCCGTTGTAGTATCAATAAGTGCCAGTGTACATGTGCTGGCACTTTTTTACACCAAACACTGATACTCTTTTTTGCTGGCACTCATAAACACATGCACTGGCACTTCAAAAAACATGAACTGACACTTCAAAACACATGCACTGGTACTCTTTTTTGCTGGCACTCAAAAACATGCACTGACACTCAAAACACATGAACTGGCACTCAAAAACACATATACTGGCATTAGTTTACACTAGCACTGGCACATCAAATTTCTAGCACTGGCACATACCATGCATCCACCAGATTACCCAGGTTGACAAAACTACCCAACAAAAAATTCCCAAGTGTGTAGGTGTGTTGAACGGACTTGGATCTAGAACAGAGGAGAAATTGTCGACGGTTGAAGAGAGGGAGAGAACCGGTGATGCAGCGGTTGTTGTTGAGGAGTAAGGTCATCGCCGGAGAAGGGGAACGGTGGGGAAGGCGATTCTAGTTTAGTGTTGAGTTGCCGGCGAATGAATTGGTGAGGAAGACGATTAGGGAGAGCTAGGGAGAGGGCGATTGGTGACTTGGGTCGTTGATTGGGTGTACAGAGAGATAGGTCTGGAAGCTTGGTGATGGGTGATTGTAGAGAAGGGATTGGGGCGTTGTTTCGATGCACAGAGAAATGGTGAGGAAGGGATTCGGGAGAGACAACTGGGGAGGAGGCGATTTAGAGAGGGAAATAGGGTTGTTATTGGTTGAGAGGTGATTGAGGTCGCCGGTGAATGGATTTTTGAGAGAGAGGGCTTGGTGAGGAAGACGGCTTGAGAGATAATGGGTGATGTCTCTGTTTACGTTTAGAAAGAGAGAGGTGAGAGCGTGTTCTAAAAACACGTTTTTTGTTAAGCTTAATAAAAAACGCGTTTTTTACAAGTTTTTCGCTAAATAATTTAGAGGAAATATTACATTTTAATATTATATTAATCTTAATCACTTTTCTGCAAAATTGTAAAATTGTGATTACATTTAAGAATAAAAACTGTTACATTTCATTGTAAAAAATGTTATATTTCAAAATAAAAACTGTTACATTTTATAAAAGTAAAATGTTACAATACTTTATAGTAAGTGTGTTGGAAATGGATAACGGAAAGTTAAGTTTAACTTAACGTTGATCTAGTTTCTAACAGAAGTTCGTTATGTGTTAACGGAACTAGTTACAAATGATAATCTACATTTGTTGTAGATTATATATAACTCATTTAATGTCTCAAAACCATTTCCGTGTGAATGAGAAATTAATGACAAATGATTTGTAACTTAAATATTGGGTCAAAGTGTGTTTTGGGTTGGTCCCAAAATTGGTGTAGACTTGTTGTGGCTAAAGGGCTGACGAGCAGGCTGAAGAAGCTTCTGCACGGCCGTGCAAGTGTCTAGGACACGGCCGTGCACCGTTGAAATTACCCGGGATCCGGCTCGCGCGCGGGGCCCCGGCATCTCGCGTTCGTCGCTGTTCGGGAAGTCGCCCGGATCCGAGAGGCAGCACAATCGCGCCCCGGCATCTGGCTTATTCCGTTTTAGCGTTGCGTGTTGGAGGTGTCTCGCCGTTTTGCTTTCGCATTTTGTAGAGTCGCCACGCCGTTTTTATTAAGCCCAAAACATTGAAAAAGGGCATCAGTTTAAAGATAAATTTTAAACTATTTTTGTGTGATGAGATTTTGAGTTCGGAGGTCAGATGACTCCCCGGGAAGAGAATATTAGAATATTAGAGCTCACCCGAGTAGCCTCGTAAAACGAGTCTTTCGGATACCCCTAATATCCTTTAAAAAGTTGTGTGTGTGTGTGTGCTTTTAAAAATGCATGCTGTATCGGATGTCTACATTGTATTGAAATGTATTGAAATAGAATAGGAAGGAAGCCTTACCAATGTTGGTTCGTGTCTGTCTTCGCGGGGAATAGTGTTTGAGGTCGGAGTAGCGTTCGGATTGCTTCGGGATGCCGGTTGTCCGCGGACGAGTTTCGGCGTGAGTTGAAAGCTGTAGGCTGCGTTTGGGCGAAGGTTCGGCGTGCGTGGGGATCGTCGGGATCGATCGGGCGAAGGTTCGGCGTGCGTTGGAATCGTTGGTTGGATTCGGGCGGAGGTTCGGCAAGGTTTGGGATCGTCGGTTTGACTCGGAAAGAGCGGGACACCGTGGGAAAGACCGAGGCAAGGCCTCGGAGTACCACGAGGGGCCTCGAGTACCTCGAGAGTGCCTCGGGCGGCGCGGGAGCGTCTCGGGAGCGCGCGGAGAGGCTTCGGAGCACCTCGAGGGGGCTCGGAAGGCCTCGGAAGGATCCGAAGGGGCGGGAATGCCTCGAAAGGTCTTAGAAGGGAGCCGAAGGCTTAGGGAGGAAGAGAGAAGTGGGAGGTGTGTGAAAATGAGGAGGGGGGGCGCTCTATTTATAGTAAAAATTTCGGAGCAAAGAGGTCCGTACGGACCTTCTTGGTTATCAAATTTTGGATTTCCTCGATTTGAGGGAATGCGCAATGATGGAGAATATTACGGAATGATGATGTCCCCCATTAAGGTCCGTACGGACCATCTTGCATGCAAAGAGGTCCGTACGGACCAACTCTGCAGGAAGTCATCATTTCTTAGGGATTTGAGGGAATATTGTGGACTTTAAGGGGATTTAGTAATCATTGGAAACAAAGAGGTCCGTACGGACCTTAATTGCTACGATTTCTGAAAATTCCCAAAAGGTCCTTTTGTCCCTTTTTATCCCGAGAAAGGCTCCTCCCTTGGTTTGGTTGGGGGTTTGAGAGGGTTTTGAGAGGGTTTTGAGTGAGAGAGGTCTACGAGGCTGCGTGGATGAGTCTACGGTGTTTCCCGTGTGTTTGAAAGGGAGTGATCCAGTTGGGGTACTTACGTAAGCCCCTCGACGACGTCACTTATGAAAGAAGTGGGGTCGCCGATAAGATAAGGGTCCTGTCTGGATCGCGTCTTTGGGAGAGGAAGTGGCCGTGAGGGTCGAAGTGAGGACGTGGTGGTGTCCTTTTGGGTGGCCGTTTAGGTCAATAATTTGGACCTGTGATAGGATTCCTACGTATCCCCGGCGGGAATCAAGCACAGTCGTAGTTCGGGTGTGGGGTGAGTGTTACGTGAATACGGGCGTGGTGGTGCCACTGAAGTGTCGTGTGGACCGCCGAGGTTAGTGGTGAGGACGTGGTGGCGTCTGGGTGACCGCATAGGTCGGTGATAAGGACGTGGTGGCGTCTGGGTGGCCCGCATGGGTCGGTGATAAGGAGCGTGGTGGCGTCACAGGTGGCCGCGTAGGTCGGTGATAAGGGCGTGGTGGCGTCTGGGTGGCCGCATGTAGGTCGGTGATAAAGGACGTGGTGGCGTCACAGGTGGCCGCGTAGGTCGGTGATAAGAGCGTGGTGGCGTCTGGGTGACCGCGTAGAGTCGGTGGTAGGGCGTGGTGGCGTCACAGGTGGCCGCATGGAGTCGGTGGTAAGAACGTGGTGGCGTCTGGGTGGCCGCGTAAGTCGGTGGTAGGACGTGGTGGCGTCACAGGTGGCCGCATAAGGTCAAATGTGAGGGCGTGGTGGCGTCTGGGTGACCGCATAGGTTAAATGTGAGGACGTGGTGGCGTCTGGGTGACCGCATGGAGTCGGTGATGGGAGCGTGGTGGCGTCACGGGATGGAAATTTTACGATTTTCCTAATCGGGTGGTTTAAGGCCTTCCGGGCCGGAGATAGAGTGAGGACTTGAATCGTCTTCTGATTGCGGTTGGTGCCACGCTAGAGGACTTTGAATCGTCTTCTGGCGGCGGTTGATGCCGCGCTGGAGGACTTCGAATCGTCTTCTGGCGGTGGTTGGTGCCACGCTGGAGGACTTTGAATCGTCATCTGGCGGCGGTTGTGGATGTAATGCGCGAGGACTTTGAATCGTCTTCTAGCCGCAGTTGTGGATGTAATGCGCGAGGACTTTGAATCGTCCTCTAGCCGCGATTGTGGATGTAATGCGCGAGACTTTGAATCGTCCTCTAGCCGCAGGTGTGGAGCGTGGCGCCTTGTGATTCGAGAGGCGTAGATGCCATTTTGTGTTTTTGCATGTTGATGTAGAAAGGTTGGACTTACGATGGCTTCGGTGCTTGGCTGCCGTTGAAGTGGGCAAGGAAGATGGCGATGATTGCTTCACCATTTGGCGTTTTGGGAGGCGCTTCGTGCCTTGGGACTTGTACTCGGAGGTGTTGGCTCCTTCGCGTGCTTGTTTTGCCGTTGAGTGGAGCAAGGATGATGGTCGGTCTTTGAGGATATGCGATCTTGCATGACTTCCCTTTGACTTGTTGGGGAGGAGCTCGGGCTTACTTTGATGGCGGTGCTTGCAGCTGCCGTTGAAGTGGGCAAGATTCGGAGCTTACATCGGCTACTTGCCAGTGCTTAGAATTGCTTTGAGGATGCGTGACCTTGTAGGGGCCACTTTTCTTTTGGGAAGATAACCGGACCTCTCTTGAGGGCCAGTGGTTGAGTTGTCGTTGAGCGTTTGGAGGCGTCTTGTGCCTTGATATTCGTGCTGGGAGGTGTTGGCTCCTTTCTGAATTGCCGTTGAGCTTCTTGAATTGCCGTTGAGCGGGTGATGGTTGAATTGCCGTTGGAGTGGGCGAGAGTCGGTCTTACGGCGCGGCCAGGTGGTTGATTTGCCGTTGAAGTGGGCGAGAGTCCGGTCTTACGCTTGACGGCCGGTGGTTGATTTGCCGTTGAAGTGGGCGAGAGGTCGGTCTTACGCCGACGGCCGGTGGTTGATTTGCCGTTGAAGTGGCGAGTCCGGTCTTACGCTTGACGGCGGTGGTTGATTTGCCGTTGAAGTGGCGAGAGTCCGGTCTTACGCCGACGGCCAGGTGGTTGATTTGCCGTTGAAGTGGGCGAGGTCCGGTCTTACGCTTGACGGCCGGTGGTTGATTTGCCGTTGAAGTGGGCGAGGTCCGGTCTTACGCTTGACGGCCGGTGGTTGATTTGCCGTTGAAGTGGGCGAGGTCCGGTCTTACGCTTGACGGCCGGTGGTTGATTTGCCCCGTTGAAGTGGGCGAGGACCGGTCTTACGCTTGACGGCCGGTGGTTGATTTGCCGTTGAAGTGGGCGAAGTCCGGTCTTACGTTGGACGGCCGGTGGTTGATTTGCCGTTGAAGTGGGCGAGGTCCGGTCTTACGCTTGACGGCCGGTGGTTGATTTGCCGTTGAAGTGGCGAGTCCGGTCTTACGCTTGACGGCGGTGGTTGGGTGAAGGGTTAGAGACCATTACGCACTTGATTCTTTGGAAAAGGCCTTAGGGACAGCCGGGGCAAAGATTATAAGAGGCGGGGAAAGTAATTTGGCCACCCCTTGCAAAGAGGTCCGTACGGACCAACCTGGTTGCAAAGAGGTCCGTACGGACCACTTTGGTTTTTTACAGTTCCCAGGTTTGACCAGGCTTTAAATTCCGAGGCTCCCCCTTCATTTCCCATTCCCAGTTCGTGAACCAGCGAGAGAGAAAGAGAGAAAACTCCATTTTTGTCCCAAATCTTCCATTTTTCTTAGCTTGAATTGCTTGCAATGGCGGAGGGATCTCGAAGGAGTCGTCGTCAGCCTTGATCGAGGTGGTTGAGCAGCGAATGGAGCTTCAAAGGAATTGGATCTCGTTCGTTCCATCTTCGAAGAACCCGGATGTTTTGTATCCGAATCCTGAGGTGCACAATCGTCGATCTATGAACGTCGGAGAGGTAAGAAATCCATTCCGTTTTGATTCCCTGCTCGAATTTTTTGAATGCCAGAACTAGGTTTTAGTTTTTCGCATTTTTGAATTTTTTGTTATTTTTTTATGCCTTTTTTGTGAAATTCTTGATGAATTGTTGAAAATGGACATGTAAAAATTGTGGGTATGTGTATTTTGTGCAAAAATGTGTAGATTAGCTTTTATTTGTGAAAATAAAGTGCCTCTCTAATGAAATGCATGCTTTGGTGTTTTGTACCGTATGCTATTTATGAATGTACATTATGAGAAAAATTATCGTGTAGTGATAATTTTTGTGAAAAAATGTGACATGTGCCGTGTTTTGTGACGGGTTTTGTCTGAAAGTGTGTGCCGTGTAGGGACGGGTTTTTTTGAAAAATGTGTTATGCATATGTGTCGTGCCGTGTGTTTTTGGGTGACGGACTTTGTGGGGAAAATATGTGCGATATGCGCCGTGTTGGGACGGATTTTCTTTTGAAAATGTGTCGTGTAGGGTTTAATCCCCCCCCCCTTTTTTTTCTTTTTTTTTGAGAAAGATGTATACAGTGTGTGCCGTGTTTTGTGACGGACTGCATGGGAAAAATTATATGTATAATGTATGTGAAAATCATGTGCATTATATGTGCATTATATGTGAGAAATATGTGCATTGTGTACCGTGTTTTGTGACGGGTTACATGGAAAAATTATATGTATAATGTATGTGAAAATTATGTGCAATATGTGCCGTGTTTTGTGACGGGTTATATGTGCCTTTATATTAAATCTTGTGATTGACGTACCTTTCTTTGTGTTTACCTGCAGGATGCGGGGCTTATGGCCGGGAAGGCCGAAGGATGAAGACTCGGGGATCGCTCGAGGCATTGTGGAGCTATGGCGTGGATGCTGATATTTCCGTGGGCGGTAGGCCGAGTCCCCGGAGGCTGGTTTATGCTTCCGGCCTAAAGCGTGTTCGCTGAGAACACAGGTAGGCGTGTCGACACGAGGAAGAACAAGAGTGTCTTCACAGGCCTTTCGAGTATTGGTGGGATACCACCACACCTTCCACCCGAGCAGGGCGAGGTGGACAGCCGACGCCCACCGAGCTTTCTTTGCGATCACCGGCTTTCCTTCAAAGGAGAGCCGGTGCGGTGGAAAGGATATGATAGGCGATGACGTGTTGACCGAGCCGCCGGGCTTTGAGCCTCGTCCTCGCAGGAGCCCTGGGGATGCTGTACAGCGACGTGGAGATGAGGATCACGCCGCATTGGGGCCTACATCCGGGGTACCGGCCAGGTGACAATGGGCAGTTAGCGCGCTCCTTCTATGGTATGCACCTGTCCGAGACTTTGTTCTCGAACCACGCGACCGCAGCCTCCTTTCCGTGTTGGAGAGCTTGACCGATCTGGATAGGAGTCTGCGACATTGCTTAGGGGCGAGGCGAGCTTGGCCGAGCTCTACTTCTCCTTGGGACCGGTTTAGCCGGGGGTGGCGCTCGTTGGCACTGCTTTGACTTTGCTTTGGAGGTATGAGTTTATTGTTGTTTTTGATTTAGCAACTTGTCTTTTCTCCGTTGTCTTTTGCACCGAGCCTTCTCTCGTTTTTGTCACAGTGTGGTTTTATGAGGTTTTCCGTCTTCCCGTGGGATAGGGATCCCGGGTTGCCTGCGTACCACTGCTATGCCGGGATGGGCTCGTACGGCGAGAAGAGGAGGACCCTGGGAAGCTCACCATCGCCACGGGGATGTGCGAGGAGCGTTTGGAGCGGGATAGCCGTGAGGGGTTGTTACTGCTCCCGTGGGCTCGGTATGAGGGAGATGAGTTTGAGGGGAGCTCCCCGAGGTGGCACGCGCGGAAGATCTTTGCGGGGCTTGACTTGTGATGTCAGCTGCACTGGGAGCGGGTCTTCCGCAGCGTGGCCCGGTGTGCTTCCCGTGGCTCCGAGGGACCCTCCCTTTGGGATGCTTGATTCCCGGACAATGGATGTCTTTGGACTTCGAGAGGTACAGCCTGCGGTGTCGGCGCCGAGGAGTTCATTTTATACGGAGAGGAGTACGGGGCCTTCGTGAGGAGGAAGGCGAGGGACGCCGCAGGTCGGCGCGGGAGAGAGAGGCCGGCCCGCGAGCTCCCGAGAGGTTCCGATGCCGGACCGGATTTCACGTACGTCCGCGGGGACGGATCGAGGAAAGGAGGCGTGTCTGCAGTTCGGAGCGAGCTCTGCCGCATACCGAGTGGATCCCGACGAATCGGTGAGTGTGTCTTTGACTCTTTTCCATCTTGGCATCTTTTACGTATTTTTCTCTTTTTGTTGTTGATTATAACCGTATTTGATGAGCGTTTCCTTGGCTTCTTGTTGGTGCGGAGGTCCCGGGAGAGCCTACGATATGCCGACTCGCGTTACGTGGCGATGCGCTCCTTCGCCAAGAAGATGGCGTCGAAGGTGTCTGTCGGTCTTCGCGTCGTGTGCCGCGTACGAGCTATGCCTTCGAGGCATTCTGTGGACGTTCCTCCGCCTAGAGCCGAGCCGGAGCCGCAGCAGAGGAGCACTTTGAGGGCGGCATAGCATGGATGCCTGGATGTCTTCCTGGGAGCTCACAGTGGCCTTCGAGGGAGCAAACCCTTTTATCGGGCCATGCCTCCGCACGGCGCACAGGGCGTAGGGTTCCTCGTAGCCTTCTTTCTTTGATCCTTTCGCCGGATTTGATCCTTCCGAGTACTTCTCGTGGGAGCCTCAGCGGGTGCTCCAGACCATTCCGACGATGAGGGATGTGACTCGGGCGGGGATTCGGCCAGGATGCCAGAGCTTTTCTTTGGAGGATCTTGGCGAGGGATGATGATGATGAGGATTCTCGAGTAGTATTCATTTGCTTTCCCTCTTTTCATATCCCTCTTTTTTTTTTTTTTTTTTGTTTAGCAAACAGACATTTTGGGTACCTGTAATAAAACACATGTATTTGCATGGCAAACAAGATTTTATTTTAAGATGTAATGTCATTTATTTTTGTGATTCCCTGAATTGTCCTAGAAATTGTTGCTATTATTATTTTTATTTTTGTACATGCCACGTGAGCCGAGAGTGCGTTTGTGGGTAGTGTTGGTTTGCGGAATGGCTTTGGCCGATGTTTGACTGCTTTGGAGCAAGGTTTTGCCGAGGACAGTGGGCTTTTGTACTATTTTAGGGGAAATGGGCTCTGTTTGCAAGGAGGTCCGTACGGACATACTTAGCATGCAAAGAGGTCCGTACGGACCAACCTTGCTATTGGGAAGGACATAAATGCTTTCCAAAGTGCTCGGTTCTTCCTCATTTCCCCATTTGCGCCATTTTCGAGCTTTCTTTCCCCATTTTCTCTAGGAACCTCCATTTTTGCCATGGATTCTTCGTATGTCCCTAGAATTTTGCCGAGGCTTTCGCAGGAGAGGCAAGCACACTTCCTCGAGCAGTTGAAACGTGGATGCGGCGCCGTATGAGGCATCGTAGACTCGGGCTTTCGAGGTAAGGTTTCGTCTTTGCTCTGGGCTTGGTCTTTTAAGGAGTTGGTTCCCCGATTGGGATTTGTTGCGGGCCGCCGCGAAGTTCTGGGATGTTAGGAGGCACGTGCAGATCAAGCTTCTCCTACAATGAAATGGTGCCCACTTTTGAAGATTTTCGGGCTTTGATTGGAGGACCCAGGAGGTGGAGGCCATCTCGCTTCCCTTTGGTTGGTGGTGCTGGCCGTGAGCGTGAAGATTACGAGACTTTCTTCTTGCTTCGTTGGAAGAAGTGCAGGCATGATCCTTGATTCGGGTCATATCGACATTTCGAGCCGCCGAGCGGTTCATGGCTGATGATGAGAGTGACGTTTCTTGGGATGTGTTTGCCTTGTGCGTGATGGGCGACGCTTTTTCCGGTCGGCCTCGCATTTGGTGATGGCGCTTTGCTAGATGTGGTAGGGCACTGCAGAGCCGGAGAGGATATTGTCCCGATTGGCTGGCCGGGGGAGACTCTTCATGGTATCGACCGTCCGGCGACCGGATCGTTTTACGAGAGGGGAAGCCCCGCTTTGCTCACCTTGTAGGCCGCGAGAGACTTCAGTGCCATGTCCGAGGCTCCGACGTCGTTTAGCCCGTGGTCATTTGCTCGCCGACCTCTTGTGTTGGATATGGATCACCCGCCCGGGAGAGATGGATGGCACACGGCAGTGCACGACGCATCCGCCATTGGTGGGTTCCTTGGCTGGAGGATTGAGACCGGAGGGTCTTGCGGGGAAGGGTCCTACGTTGTCGAGTTCCGAGGTTTGTCTTGGTCCTCCTTCTATATTCCGTCAGCTTGTTTCCGGCAGTTTGGGATGAAGCAGAGCCTTTGTTTGGCCGGGATGACCTTGCTACCGCGGAGGTAGTTCCTCTTTGTATGGCAGCCTTCAGTGCCTTCTTGTATTTTCGAGTGGTATGGAAGTATTCCGCTTTCCCTCCCGCGGTACTCCTTAGACGTCTGGGAGCGTTGTATTGACGACTCGCATCCGGCCCGGTATGAGCAACAGGTGGGCGTCCCGGAGTGGTCTCGGGAGAGCGTGCGTGTAGCGATTCTGGGACTCGGTTGTCGTAGTAGCTATTGCCTTAGGAGTGCCGAAGCCCGGTCCGACCCTTTCTGATGTGACGGAGACGCTTGCGTTTGACTACGAGACTAGAGTTGACCGACCGACAGGGAGAGGTCCTCTTTTACGGGCTCAAGCAGGGAGGAGATCCGAGCCGAAGCACGGGCGAATGAAGCCCCGAGAGCTACCGGATTATTTGACTCTACGGGAGGACCCCGGATCTCGGACCGAGAGACGCAGAGTTAGTTCACGTGGAGCGAAAGAAGACTCGCCGGGACGGAGGGAAGAAAGGAAAGAATGGCGAGGGGACAAGCGCAGATGGCGCGGAATGACCTCCTAAGTATCCATTCATTGCATTGCAAACACATTATTAGTTAAATGTATTAAGCCGTCTTTTAGCATGTTGTGAACTTGAGAGTAGGCGGGTGCTTGAACTCATCAAGAAATGTTGTAACCATTAGTGATTTGTGATTTACTTTTAAAGCTTTGTCGAGACGCAAGGTCTTTTGTTTGCCTTTGCTTCGTTGCGCTTTGTCGGCGTCCATCTTTGACTTTTCTCACATTGCATTTGCGGACCGATGCTCAGGCCCCGACGACGCAATCCCCTCACAGGCTTTGTGCTTGGCCGAGAGGTCAATGCTCCCCCGACAAGTCGTTTTGACGGTCTTTTCGTAGATTCCTTGCCGCTTGTTGGCGTCGGGCTCTTGACCTCAATTTCGCAGCCTTCGCTTGAGCTTCTTTTGTTTTTTTTTGTTTTTTGTGAGCCCTTGCTCGAGCTCTCTTTTTTTTTTTTTTTTTTTGAAGCGCGTGAGGGGCGAAGACAAGCCCTGGCAAGTAGACATGAGTCGGTCGTTTGATGCTTTGAGTGACCCTCGGATGTCCTTTGATGTTGCCGCCGTCGTTTGACTTGAGTCAAGGTGACTGGCTTTAGGGCGTGTTCTTGAAAAGTGCGGAGCTTGATGGAGGTCTTGATTGACATTCAAACTTTTGACTTTTGTGTATTTTTAGACCAGGACCAATTAAGGTTGCCTACGTTCCCCGGACTAGAGGGCTCGGAGTCTGCGTGGTTCGACACTACATGGAGTGCCAAGAGATGCACAATTGTTCTTCTTTAGGCGAAGTATCTGCGAAGTTTGCTTCCGTTATTTGGATTCACGGGTGGATTGCCGTCCCAGGTCACGGCTTCAGCTTATGGCGCCTCAGGAGAAGATCTTTTGAACCACGAAAGGGCCGATCCATGTGGGTTCCCATTTTCCCAGTGGGTTGGTTCGAGTGGGAGGCTTTTCTTTGAGTACAAGGTCACCTTCCACGATGTCTCTGGATTTGACTTTTTTGTCGAAAGCTCTAGCCATCCTGCTTTGATAGGCTCGGGCGTGTTCCATGGCCTTTAGTCGTCGCTCATCTAGCGAGAGCCAATTCGCCATTATGCTCCGCCGTGAGCCATCTCGACTTGAACCGTTGATGTCATTTTCCAAAGAAAGACTCGGAGTGAGGGAATTTCTAGCTCGATGGGAAGGACTCGCTTCCATCCCGTATGTCGGGGCAAATGGGGTTTCTCAGTGGGCATTACGGCGATGTGCGGTAGCCCCAAAGTGCAAGGTGCGGCTTCTCGGGCCAATCTCGTCCTCGGGTGGTCATTTTCGGATGATCCGTTCGAGGGTTTTGTTTGCTTTGCTTCCACGGCGCCGTTTGTTTGTGGCCGGTAGGGAGAAGATTTGTGACGTGTGATCTTGAATTCAGCCGGCGATGCGTCGAATTCCCCTTCGAAGTGTGAGCCGTTATGCGATATGACCTCATTTGGGATGCGCGTATCGGCGCTATGATGTTTTCCTTGAGGAAATGCGCGACCTTCTTGGAAGTGAGTACCTTGTAGGACTTGGCTTCGACCCATTTGGTGAAGTAGTCGATGGCTACTAAGATGAACTTCGTGGCCAGATTCTTTGCTGGCGGAGCGATTTTCCCGATGGCGTCAATTCCCCAGTGGCAAAGGGCCAAGGTGTAGTCATGCGGTAGAGATCGTGGGGCGGTAGATGATTGAGGTTGGAGAACCGTTGGCACTTGTCGCGGCTTCGGACAAAGTGGATGCAATCTGCCTCCATGGAGATCCGGTAGTAGCCCATCCACGAGAATGATTTGCATCGGGGCTCACGCGTTCATGTGAGGACCGCAAGCCCCATTGTGGACTTCGTTCATGAACTTGTCTGCTTCTTCTTGGGCGACGCGGCGTAGGAGTGGCCCATGGTAGCGTTTCTTGTATAACATGTCCCCGAGGATGACGAAGTGAGAGGCAAGGCGTTTTAGGGCCATGATGCTCTTGGTTTTGACCCCTTCGGTGTGTGGGTCTTCCTTGTTCATGAAGGTGGTTTCCCCGTTCTTGAGGTATTGGAAGATCTTGGTTGTATCTTTGGAAATGGCATCGGACTTGCGTCTCTTTGGCTCTTCAGCAATCTTGCAAATCGTTGTGATTAAAACCTTCTCGGCAGCTTGGGCCCGGTTTTTCTCTCGTTTGACAACATGCTTAAATGTTTGCTTGATGCATTTATTTAATTAATGTGTCTGCTTCTTTATCAAGTGAATCGTTATTAACTGTTTGTGTGTTAGTTAATTTATCAGTTGTTAAAGATGCAATGAGAGGATACTCGGAAAGATCGAAGCATTCATTAAGAGCATACGGGAATACATTATTGGCAATGAGTTCGTAATCTTCGGCGTGAGGCCATCGGATGACTCGAGAGACTCAAATTCAAAGCTAATGGACTCGGGATGAGTTTTGACACTAGACTCTAAGACTCGAGGGGTCGAGACCAAGTTGTTCGATCATGTCCTTTTTCTTTGGCGGTGGGTCGGAGAAAGTGGCCCGGTTATTGAGTGGCAATGAGCTTGATAGGAGATGGGGCTTGAAAGGCTTTATGTCATCGTTCCCGATCATTGCTATCACGAGTTATCGAAACAAAATCGATTAGATCCGGCATCTCGATTTCTTCTTTGAAGAAGCGAGTGTAGCGGTGGTTCGTCCCAAGCATCGTCTGCGGAGTCTCTTGCTTTGTCTTGGGCATTGCTAGCTCGAATGCGGACTCGTCCCGCTTGTTGAAGGCGGGGGTGTTGACAGAGAGTTTTTCGAGTTCTTCCGCCAAAGAGGGGTTTTCTTGAACCAAAATTCATTGTGAATAGTGGTGGTTGTGGATCCCGGCGAGGCGGTGTGTCGAGAAATGCTCTTCGGACGGGATTTGGCTTGAGGCCTACGAATCTTGCCGGAGTTCTGCCGGAGCTTGTCCATGGTTGTCGGCCGGCTTTGTTTGGCGGCGATCGGCTCTGTTCCCTTTTGGATCTTCTTCCAAGTTGCCGGCCTTCCTTGTGAAGTACTTGGTCATGTCGAAGGCATGGGACGAAGATCGGAGATTGCGTGCAAGCCTCTTTTGTTATACGTGGAGCGTTTTCGTGCAGCTCGCTTGTCCTCCGCAATGTGTTCGGGAGTAGGAGAGTATCCCGGGCCGTGCGGGGTATTACATTCTTTGATATTGATGATCTGTTGAGTGCCACGATGGCGTTTTCCCAAACCGAGCCCGGGATGTAGTTCATGTGCTTCATCATTTTCATCGGGGGAGGATCTTGTCCCAAATCAAAGGCGGGTCTATGTGGCACGCTTGGGCCTTTGGGCTTTCGATGGTGAACCACTGTGAGCATCATGCCATCATCGTCGGGTTTGATTTCTAAGGCAGGGACACCGTTGGTGTCGGTCCTTTCGGTGACTATCTTTGTCGCCGTAGATGATGGTCGAATCTGTTCCTTGGACGAACTTTACGCAGCGATGGAGAGTGGATGCCACCCCGGTGATACGATGTAGCTGGAGGCGTCCCAAAATGGCAGATGAAGGTGATCGGGATGTCGATGACTTGGAAGTGCATCGGGACCATTTGTTTTCCAAACCAAAGGTTCAAGGTGGCTATTCCCAAGGCGGGCGGGATGTTGAGTCGTATGCCTTGATTGCACAGTCGAGGGTTTTAGATCGGTTGCTTTGATCCCTAGCAAATCCATCATTTTGGTGGAAGGACGTTCATGGATGATCCCCGTCTACCAAGACCCAGGGAGACGGCGCTCGTCCGGTTGAAGCTGTTATGTAGAGAGGCTCGTTGTGGTCGGCCCCAAATTTTGGAAGATCGAGCTGCATGAAGGTGATGATATTGCTTTGTAATTGACGTTGCCAATCATCTGAGCGCTTCATCGGGTGTCACTGTGATGGGAACCATAGTGCAGGCCGAGCTTTCTTCCAACTTGAGCTTGTGCGGGTAAGATGAAGTGAGTAAGGACCAGTGAGATGTTAGCTGAGTGCGCTTGAGCAGCGTGTCAGAAGGCAGGATCTTCAACCTTTGGGTCAGGTTTCGGCTTCTTTGGCGTAGGGCCCCTTTTCGGTTCGTGGCTCGGGTATGGGCGGCCTTTTGTCTGTCCGTGGAGGATTCACAGGATTTGGCCAGGAACGTGTCGAACATTCACCTCTGGACTTGTGGTTTTGCTTGTCTCTCCCGTTTGCAGGTGGGAGGAGAACTTTGATTGGCGTAAGGCCAGGCTGCGCATTTCAATTCGTTCCTTTGTCATGGCTTTCTTGAAGCATCAATAGTGGCTTTGAGATCTTCCCAGACGGGGTTGGATTATCTGGACCTTCGGGCCTTCGGTGGCGGTGCGAAGCTTCGTCCCAGTGATCATGGAGCAAACATTGCCGTGGCCACTGTGCGAGAACTAAGTGCAGGGAGATTTCTTTGGAGTAGATGACATAGTAGTCAAACTTTCTGAGGGTTCTCGAGGTTCCGGCGTGGGATCACGGATTCATACCTCTTTTTCGGTTTTTGTTGAGAAGATAGCTTCTTCTTTAAACGTCGAGGACGGCCCTCGTTCATTGCATCACGGAATTCCATTTCCGGACAAAGCCTGCAATCGCGGGCGTCCCACGAGATGTGTTCGTTGTTCGGCGGTGAGTAGGGACCTCGGGAGGCTGGATGGGCAAGACTTTCCTCTGGAAGGTCTTGTGGCCTTACGTCATAAGCATGGCTCGTACGAGGGTAACGAGGTTGACTTACGGGAGACAATGAGAGATGTTAGAGAAATTTGTAGGAGTAGTCGTGGCTTAGGAAGCCCCAGGTAGTTGGGTGGCTAAGGTTCGAAGTGGTGCATGGCACCTTCGATCCGAGCTTGTTGCTCACCTTGACGTTTCTCAATAGCCGTGAGGACACTGCCAAACTTCTTCCGGTGTTGGGAAATTTCTTGGGGGTAAGGTCCCGTTCCCATCGTTGTTATCCATGGCTTGGCCGTAGGGAATTGACGGACTGTCACAGTGACAGTAGGAAGGAGGTAGGACCTTCTTTGTTTTGACATGCAGGAGGACGGGTTCCGGGTACTCTCGACCACTCTCATTAGGCGGAGGGTGATGGGCAAGGTTTAGACACGGGAATGGCCTAACGGGATAGAAGGGGAAAGCTCACGTGGCATGCGGTTTTAGTTTCTTTTATTTTTGATTTTTTTTTTTTTTGTTGTTTTAATTTACTTAAAACATGTTTTCTCGAGAATCTAGGTAGGTTGGAAAAGATTGCTCTTCTTTTCGCAACTATGCTAGATCTGGGTCGATGGAGACCATACGTGCGGCTATAAGCCCCTCGTTTTGCACACTGTATTTCGACATCCCGGGGTGGAGCGGCCCGAGCGAGGAGATCCTATAGTGCAAGCGGTTTCCACCGGCCTAAAAGAAAAATCGAACCTAAGGACCGAGGCTTTGTCATGTTCGTTTTGATGCGTTAGCCATGTGAATAGTGAACCGAGCCGGCCGCTTTGAGTCAAGATCGGAGTCAAGAGTTCGGCATGACCTCTGCTTTACCTTGCTTGCGCAAGGGATGCGTGACGTTAGGCGTTAGGTGGGTCATATTGTCATGGGCGACGTATCAGGCGTGATGACATGGTGTCATGCGGCATGGATGTATATCAGGGACGGAACATCGTGCAGGTGTAGCCGGAAATCAAGATCGGGTCAAGATTTTAGCATGACCTTTCATCGCTTTGCTTTGCGCATGAGGATCTTGAGTTAGAGCCTTGACTCAGAAAATGGCCGGCATGGTATATGTATCCCAGTGTTTGTATGCGGGCCCAGGTAAAAACCAACCGAGTACGGGCCAGTGTGACTCAAGACTCAAACGTGCGGGGTTGACGCTTGGCTAGGATGGGATGTTTGGAATGATCCGTGCGCGCCCAAGAGGCCTAGGAAGACCAAACGGACTGCAAGCTGAGACCACTCCGGGTTAAGGGTTGTAGTGTGCGGTGTATCCAGCGGCGGTGCGCATGGTGTGCGGTGTAGCAGAGGCGGCGGTGTGAGTAGAGTGCGGTGTAGCAGAGGCGGCGGTGCGCGTAGTGTGCGGTCTCTAAAATTCTTTTACGAGTAAAATAGAAAGTTTTGAAGAATTTTAAATGTATGCACAGATGTATATTGATGCATTTTTTTTTTGTATTTTTATTTTTTTGTAAAATAAAAACGAAGCACGATGCACACACACACAACAGTTAAAGGAAGGGGTAAAATGAAAGTTTGACCCTCATCATCGTTTTAAAAATCTTTTGTTTTGTTTAAAAGTTTTTAAAACAAAAATCTTCAATGAGTCGCCAGAAATTACCCAGGGATCGGCTCGCGCGGGCCCCGGCATCTCGCGTTAAATCATTGTTCGGGAAGTCGCCGGATCAGAGCGGCACAATCGCGCCCGGCATCGCTTATTCCGTTTTAGCGTTGCGTGTTGGAGGTGTCTCGCCGTTTTGCTTTCGCATTTTGTAGAGTCGCCACGCCGTTTTATTAAGCCCCGAAAACATTGAAAAAGGGCATCGGTTTAAAGATAAATTTTAAAGCTGTTTTTGTGTGATGAGATTTTGAGTTCGGAGGTCGAGATGACTCCCAGGGAAGAGAATATTAGAATATTAGAGCTCACTTCGAGTAGCCTCGTAAAACGAGTCTTTCGGATACCCCTAATATCCTTTAAAAGTTGTGTGTGTGTGTGTGTGCTTTTAAAAATGCATGCTTTGTATCGGATGTCTACATTGTATTGAAATGTATTGAAATAGAATAGGAAGGAAGCCTTACCAATGTTGGTTCGTGTCAACATCTTCCGCGAGGAATAGTGTTTGAGGTCGGAGTAAGCGTTCGGTTCGGGATTGCTTGGGAGATGCGGTTGTCCGCGGACGAGTTTCGGCGTGAGTTGAGGTTGTAGGCTGCGTTCGGGCGAAGGTTCGGCGTGCGTGGGGATCGTCGGGATCGGTCGGGCGAGAGGTTCGGCGTGCGTTGTGGTGGCAGAGTTGGATTCGGGGCGGAGGTTCGGCGTGGTTTGGGATCGTCGGTTTGACTCGGAAAGAGCCGGGACACCGTGGGAAAGGACCCGAGCGAGGCCTCGGAGTACCACGAGGGGCCTCGGAGTACCTCGAGAGTGCCTCGGGGCGGCGCGGGAGCGTCTCGGGAGGCGCTCGGAGAGGCTTGGAGCACCTCGAGGGAGCTCGGAAGGCCTCGGAAGGATCAGAAGGGCCAGTAGGGAGTGCCTCGAAAGGTCTTAGAAGGGGAGCCGAGGAAGGCTTAGGGAGGAAGAGAGAAGTGGGAGGTGTGTGAAAATGAGGAGGGGGAGCCCTCTATTTATAGTAAAAATTTCGGAGCAAGAGGTCCAGTACGGACCTTCTTGGTTATCCGAGAATTTTGGATTTCCTCGATTTGAGGAATGCGCAATGATGGAGAATATTACGGAATGATGATGTCCCCCATGCAATAAGGTCCGTCACGGACCATCTTGCATGCAAGAAAAGTAAAATGCGGACCAACTCTGCATGGAAGTCATCATTTCTTAGGGATTTGAGGGAATATTGTGGACTTTAAGGGGATTTAGTAATCATTGAAACAAAGAGGTCCGTACGGACCTTAATTGCTACGATTTCCTGAAAATTCCCAAAGGTCCTTTGTCCCTTTTATCCCGAGAAAGGCTCCTCCCTTGGTTTGGTTGGGGGTTTGAGAGGGTTTTGAGAGGGTTTTGAGTGAGAGAGGTCTACGAGGCTGCGTGGATGAGTCTACGGTGTTTCCAGTGTTTGAAAGGGGAGTGATCAGTTGGGGTACTTACCTGGCCGTGCCTTGCCTTGCCGCTCGGCCGTCTTGAGCCATGAACTCGACCGTGCATATATTGCCTTGCACGGCAGTAGTGCGATTCATTGGACACGGCCG